>VDFB02072980.1:211978-298765 GCA_007258455.2 Sequoia sempervirens
TATGTGGAGTCAAAATGAAAGATCTCATCCCTCTCTTTATAATGACATGCTTAGAGCTTTAGTTCAAACATCATTATACATAGGAGTACATTGTATTGACTTTGTATTATCACAGTATGACTAAGGTGTACTGAATTAAGGACAGTGTTGAGGGCAATCACAGGGAAATGTTAAACAGTCACAAGAAAAGAATATGATAGAGATTAAGCAAGCTTAGAACACAAAGACAATCCATAAACTGTATCCAAACAATGACATGCTTGTAGGAAGCAAGGGACCTCTGAGCAATGACAAGGTCATGACAGTGGTGTTGACAAGATTCATACATGATCATGTTATTCATCTTGTTTGAAAGCATTATTTCAAGTATAGAGATACCAACAGTGGTATTGACTATTGAAGAAAGGAGCTTTGCAAGACCATACTCAAGTCCACAAGTCATTAAATTAGGACAGGTTGAAGCATCAAACAATGGCAATCATGGTAAGAATATTCAGGGTAAGCAAAGGGCAATGGTGTCTATTGTTGGAGAAGGTAATGTTAAGCAACCAACTATTAATAATAATAAATCAACATGAATCAACATGCAGTATGATAATCCTCTAAGATTGCATGTCCTACAATAGTCCATAAGAGTAGTGCCACAGTCTTCTCAAAGACAAAGGGATATCATGACTCTACACATCTGCTTAAATATGAATGGTCCTATATATCTGATTAAATTAAGACCATGATAGCAAAAGAAGCCTTACTGATTAAGTCTGCCGAATACTATTCCTTAAAGAAGTCACTTCCATTCAAGCTTGTTGGAGTAGAGATGAACAACAAAACTATTTTAAATAAACTACATGGACCTTGAGGAGGAGAAAGCCCAAGGATCTCGAGGAGGAGATCCATCTCCTCCCCTATAAGTATTGCCACTGGGATATCTCCTCCCCCTCTGAGAACAATGGACCAGAAGTTTATGCGAGAGAGCTCCGAATGGAGAGATGTGTGGATGTTAAAAAAATGTGTGTATGTTAAAAAAATGAAACCTATGTTTGATTAAACCGACAATTCTATTGTCTATGTTTTCCCAGCCTCATTAAAAGGAAATTTCAGAAGCAAGAATCCTGCACAATGAGTTTCGAGCAACTTTAAAGAATATATGAATGAACTAACTTTACTCTATTTGCTGGTTTGGGCTGCCACCTCAATATAATCAGATAGACGTTGTCATTAGCAATAATATGTCAAAATCACAAATATATCCAAACTTGTTTTTATAAAAATAGCAACTTAATAATTCAGACCAAATGTTGCCATAAATATAATAACAATCAAATAGGCAAGCATTGACAAAAGCTGTGTAATCCAATTAGATTTACCCAAAAACATTTACAATGCAAAAATTGCTTTCATCTGATCATCTGGACCAAATTTCACATACAGAAACATAGAAAATCCAGGAAAAAATTAGAATCTGGACTAAAGCAATGGACCAGAAATGCATTGAGGATAGATTAGCCTTTAGGGTAGATTAAGGGCTAAGGAAGAGTTCAAGCATTGCACCAAGGTTAACTTGGTAGATGGAATTGTGATAGAAGTGGGGTTGGCCGGATAGACTAGGGGTACCTAAACTTGAGAAGGGTCCTATAGGTTAAGGTGGTGAAACAAAACACCAAGGAGGTCTTACAAGCAAGACCTAGAGTAGGAATCTGTGATTGATTCCTCCAACCCCGTACCTATCACTCTTCTTCTTCATCATTGTCTTCTTATTCTCCTTGTTCTCCTCGCCTATCTGGCTATTGGATCCTAGCCTGCATAGCTTCTCTCTCCTTCCATTGCCTCTTCCCCTTTGCTTTTAGCCTTCTCTTGTCGTCTCTTTTGTTCTCTTCTCTTTCCTCTCCCTTTCCAAGTGCTCTCTAACCTCCAACTCTCTTTGTTAACTGATTTTTATAGGTGCCATTTGTTGATTCTTTCTTTGACTTTTCACTATTAAATCATCATTCAAAACACCTTGAACTAATTTGAAGGGAAGATTTTAAGTATGACAACAATGAATAGAAAATGTTAGAGAAGCAAGTGTTTCAAAGATCCATTAAGAAAACCTTATGACAATTCAAGGCATCATACAAACACAATTTGAAGCACACCATTGAATGCAAGGATATACAGCTTAGAGGAGGTTCCAAGGGACTTTAAACTGAAATAGATGATAACGGCAAGACTGATTTCAGTCTTAATGTCCAATTTGAGATGTGTTCCAATGTGAAAGGACCCAAATGTCCCACCTCCTGAAGGCCAGATGTGATCTTTAAAAGGACCTAATGTCCAATTTGAGATGTGTTCCAAACTGGCTTAATGTCATGCAGAGCAAAGGAAGAAAAATCTCAATCCACACTCAACTTGACATTCATTTTACAAATTCTTGTTTCCCTTACAATTTGGACTCTCTTTCCCTTCATAAAACCTTGAAAAACTGACCTAGGGCATCAAATAACTTTTGCAAACCTCCATCTTTCACTCTGAAACAAATTTGAACATGAAGTAGGGCCCAAAACCTAACATTCTACCAAGTTTTACATTTTTCCCACAGTGGAAATGGGAATTATGACCATTTTGGTGACCAAACCCTTGTTTGGTAGGGTTTCATACCCTCTTTCACTAAAATTGAAGTAAATTTCTTAATACTTAATGAAATAAATTAAAATCACCACCAAAAGAAATTATTCTCTACCCTCTATCAAACCATATTCATTATAGGGCTTTACAAATTTCTGGTGCCGCACTAATCAAGGAATAGTCAAACTGGCTGAAAACCTAAAAACAGAGTTGTTTTAATATTCAAATGCTTCAAACTTCCAATCAACCTTCTGCCCTAACCAAAAGGAGGCCTTATAAACTTGTACACATCATTTCCAATGACCCTCAACTATTTTTTGAATGAGGGAGCCATTGGTTAAGGGATTTACAACTTAAATGATGAGTTTACACAGATTACACTATGACAACATTGCTTTTTTGAAGCAATTTTGACTCCTATCATCGAAGACCCAAAAATCCATTCAAATGGCCTTGAAAAAACCTTATTACATCATCAAGACATTAAATATGGATTTATTAACATAAAAAAATGAGACTTAATAACAAATTTTACCATCAAGTATAAATTAATAAGAACAGTTGTGCATATACTTACAAATTAATCCAATGAACCATCCGGGTCTGCTCTACTCTTTATTGTGTCAAGTATTGCCTCATGGTCGCACTCTCAGTGGACCTTCCACAAGGTCTTGTTCCAAAGGTCTACCCTTATATTTGGTCAAACTTAACATTGATGCCACGACAAGGTTTGAGTAATGAAGAATCTTACATGCGTGTCAAATTCCTCAAACAACCAATGTTTAACACTCTTATGTGGGTACCTTCTCAGCCACGTTCCAGTAACAACAACTGAGCCTGTAGGGTATTCAATGTTTTCTCCATCTATAATTGGGGCTTCCAATTTCTTTTTTACCTCAACACAATGGCACAAGTAATAGTCTGTACCCTCTTCATTGTCTTCATCTGCAATAACTGCATAAACATGCCCTGCATTTATATGTGCAGCATATCTATTGAAATTAGTCAACATTATGAATACAAGACAAAGTAAGATAACAATATGGAATTTCAAATACTAATCAAGTAGATATATTACCTGGTTGAACTAGATCTGATACATGGTCAAATTTGACCGATGATTCCATCTGTGTTAGTTCCAATGCCATCGAAGGGTGATACGTGTGAAGTGGGCTAAGATAACTTATCAACCATTTGTCAACCCACTCCCCTGACTCACAATCATTCCAGGCTTGCATTGTACATGAAGAACAAAAGCATGCCATCTTACGTGTATCGATACTCCATGAACCTGCATTTGAGCTAAGGAAAGAGTGCAACTCACTCAATCCTATTAGTGTACAACAATCCTCATATGGTACAATGTTAGTATCATCGATCAACCAAAAAAATCTATGAACTGAAGATGTACCTTCATTACCTAGACCCATCGTTACCATAACTACCAACGATTGATCTTGCATCTTTCAACTTTGCACTATATTTATACTTTAACTCTTCTCATGCTAGTGCTCTTTCCACACATGCTCTTGCACCATCATGCTCCCCCTTTCCATGCCCAACCTCACCAAAGTTCCACATATGCTGAACAATTGTCAAGTTTTGGAGTGTTTGGCAAGTGCTACTTTCAATAAAACCTATGGTTTCTAAGCCTAGGGAGAGGGTTTTATGGTTTGGGTGATAAATGATTGAATGTATACAATATAACATTGTAATTTGAATTTTTGATAGATATGAAGTGCTTCCCCAAGGTTTCAGGAGATTTGGACAAGTTTTGAAGGTGGTCCCTTGGTAAAAGTGGGCTAATTTGGGCCCTTAAAAGCATAGAAAACCTAATTTGTGTAGTTTGGTACAAAACAAGCATTGGTGATTGTTGGATATGTTGAAAGGAACTGTAATGGGTCCCTAATATGTGTTGTGTTGTGAGTTGAAAGGTTGTGTGAGGGAGAGAGTGGGAGAGGGTGGAGAGGGTGAGTAGGTGGGAGGGTGTGAGAGAGTGGGAGAGAGTGAAGACAAAGAGATAAAATAGATGTATAAAAAAACCAACTTTATGATAACACGAGCTCGTTTTTAAGAAGTAGAGACATAGCCATTCTAGGAAGAGATAATGTGCTCATGTTATAACGTGAGTGAGTTATAGCTTGCACTAAAAATGGTGAAAAACACAATATACCTATGATGTTAGCCCATATTTTGCATATTCTCCTAGTTCTATGTGTGCTTCAACAAAAAGTAGCTTTTTGATGATTGAGTGAAGTTTCCATGCATAATTTTTAGATTCCGCCACCTTTTTCATGATCTTTCCACCACCTTTGCATGAAATAGTAGAGTTTTCATGTTGAAAGACATATAATATCAATTCAATTTTGAATTCTAGTGATAATTGATCTACAATTGAAGTTTGGAGGAGAACAAACTTTTAAAAAATTCAAATTGTTGAGGAGTTTGAGGAAAGAAGAACCAAAGGATACATAATTGGGTAGAACTCCTCCATTTGAAACTCTGGTTTTTTAGGTATGTGAAGTCTTTGTAAAAAAAAAAAAAATCTATTATGGTTTGCTTTCATTTTTGTTGTTTTGCATATTTCATGTTGATCATTGTTTTTTTTTTTCATGTTACAACCTTAGGTTGTCAATGGGAATTTTAAATTACACAATTCTATACACTTTCCAATAAATTTTTAAACTACATCTCTTTGAGGCATTTTGTTATTTAACAATTGACTTACTTTGTGTATGCTTCCAAAGCTTTCATTGAGGTATTTTGTCAAATAGTTATACAAACTAGTTGATTGCCTTGTTTATGCTACCAAATTTTCTATACATGTCTCTAAAAAATTAGAATATACTCCTAATGCAATAGGGGGAAGCCTACAACACAAAAACACATAAATCCAATCTATAAATATAATTTTCAATTTACATTTTCATCAAAACCTCTTCATTCAACATATTCACATTGTTCCTTGTAGCATATCAAAGTCACTCAATCGGGTATAATCCCACTCACACAACCTTTCAACTCACAACACAACACACATTAGGGACCCATTACAGTTCCTTTCAACATATCCAACAATCACCAATGCTTGTTTTGTACCAAACTACACAAATTAGGTTTTCTCCGCTTTTAAGGGCCCAAATTAGCCCACTTTTACCAAGGGACCACCTTCAAAACTTGTCCAAATCTCCTGAAACCTTGGGGAAGCACTTCATATCTATCAAAAATTCAAATTACAATGTTATATTGTAGACATGCAATCATTTATCACCCAAACCATAAAACCCTCTCCCTAGGCTTAGAAACCATAGGTTTTATTGAAAGTAGCACTTGCCAAACACTCCAAAACTTGACAATTGTTCAGCATATGTGGAACTTTGGTGAGGTCGGGCATGGAAAGGGGGAGCATGATGGTGCAAGAGCATGTGTGAAAAGAGCACTAGCATGAGAAGAGTTAAAGTATAAAGATAGTGCAAAGTTGAAAGATGCAAGATCAATCGTTGAGTGGTGTAATGCTTTGATGGGTCTAGGTAATGAAGGTACATCTTCAGTTCGTATATTTTTGTGGTTGATCGATGATACTAACATTGCACCATATGAGGATTATTGTACAATAATAGGATTGAGTAAGCTACACTCTTTCCTTAGCTCAAATGTAAGTTCATGGAGTATCGATACACGTAAGATGGCATGCTTTAGTTCTTCAAGTACAATGCAAGCTTGGAATGATTATGAGTTAGGGGAGTGGGTTGACAAATGGTTGATAAGTTATCTTAGCCCACTTCACACGTATCACCCTTCGATGGCATTGGAACTAACACACATGGAATTATTGGTCGACTTTGACCACATATCAGATCTACTTCAACCAAGTAATATATCTACTTGCTTAGTTTTTGAAATTCCATATTGTTATCTTACTTTGTATTGTATTCATAATGTTGACTAATTTGAAGAGATATGCCACACATATCAATGTAGGGCATGTTTATGCAATTATTGTAGATGAAGAGAACAAAGAGGGAAGGGACTATTACTTGTGCCATTGTGTTGAGGTCAAAAATAAATTGGAAGGCCCAGTTATAGATGGAGAAAACATTGAATACCATTTAGGCTCAGTTGTTGTTATTGGAATGTGGCTTAGAAGGTACCCACATAAGAGTGTTAAACATTGGTTGTTTTAGGACTTTGACATGCATTGTAAGATTCCTCACTACTCAAACCTTGTTGTGGCATTCAATGTTCATTTGACCAAATATGGGGGTAGAACTTTGAACAAGACCTTGTGGAAGGTCCGTGAGTCTGACCATGAGACAATACTTGACACAATATAGAGTAGAGTAAACCCAAAAGGTTCATTGGATTAATTTGTAAGTATATGCACAATTTTTCTTATTAATTTATATTTGTATCCATGTTAATTTGTTTGATGCCAATTCTATCATCTTATTTTACTTTGTTTATCTATAAGTAACTCAGTAAACATTGATTGGTGTCCCCTTGCAAAAAATGCAGATTTATGAGCCATCCAAGAGAATCTCAGGAAAAAAAGCAATGCAACATCCCTATTTTGATGATCTTGACAAATCTCAATTATGATTAAATAAGCGATTACAAAAGTGCGTAAGAAGCTTGGTGAGGGAATTTCAAGTTATTCATTTGAATTCAACCTTATCACGAGCACCTACGATTGTAGACATTATAAGAGCATCTCAAATTTCAAGATATTCTATTTATGAGAGGTGTTGTGTTCAATAGGTATCTTGGAACTCCTAGTGAAGATGTATGGCTAGGACTAACTAAGTTGAGAGACTGCCATGCCTATTTGTAAGTTCCTTCCATCTATTTTCATTTCATTTCCATTTTGGATGAGTTATTTATTTTTATTCTTTTACTTTATGTATCTATAACTAAACTAGTAAAAATTGATTGGTCTCTCCTTGCAGAAAATACTGATTTTTGAGCTATCGAAGAGAATCTCAGCCAAAAAAGCAATGCAACATCCTTATTTTGATTATCTTGAAAAATCTCAATTCTGATTTGAAGCCATTATAAAAGAGCATGTGAAGCTTTGTGAGGGAATCTCAAGTTACTCATTTGAAGTTAACCTCTAAATGAGAACCTATGATGTAGAGATTATAAGAGAATCTCAAATGTATGAGTGACATTGTAAAATACCTATGAAAACAGAGTACCTAAGGTATTGTAATGATATTTACTTGTAATGACATTTACTGAAATATTGAAATTTGGTGCAGGGGCACCAAGGTTATTAAGAAAATTTGGTTCACGGAAGTCTTTTAAGTTAGTTTTGTGTTTTGAGTTTTGTCAATTGAATAAGGTCATAACATATCCACAATTGATTCATAATGTAATAAGTCATGCTAGTTACAAAAAAAGCAGTTAGGAATTATTGGAAAGATGTAGAATCATTTGTAAAGGCTATTTAAAGCCTCTTGAAGGCTATTTAAGTCAATATTTGAATTTGTAGCCTTTTGAAGGAAAATCTTTGAATATGGTTGTAAATGTACTATTCGTGAGATTGAGATTGTTAACCTTGAGAGAGTAGGACTTAGGAAAAAGGAATTAGACATGGCTATTGTTTTCAAATACTTCAAGCAGGATGTACTCCGCATTGATGTCATTCCTCAATATTCACTTAATGGTATCAAGGAATGGTTGAACCCAATGGTTATAAAGTATTATGAAATCATAATGAAATTGTACTAGTGGCCAATTTTGAAGACTATTACTGATGATCCAAATAAATTTATTGAAGATGTTAGTTGGGAATTTTTGAATATGGAAGCTAGTGATTATGATTCTGATAATTCATAAGAGTTAGATCAAGGATATGAACCCTCTGATGTAGAAGAGGAATTAGAATTAGATTTTATGTACGTAGCCACCATCAAGAGTGTTACAAGCCAACAATATGGAGGGAATTCTTATATAAGGATAACTTTCAATGTTGCAGGTATCAGCTTTAATTTCAACTACAATGGAAATAATGAAATTCCCTAGCATTATTTATGCTAAGTAAATTTCCTTTAGATGGAAGGATTCAAAGCACACCAACCATGTGGTACAAATGATTAAATCCCAGAGATGATCTATAGAAATGAAAGAGTTTGAAAAGGTAGAGAGAGCTACACTAGTGACTCAGGAGAAACTTTAGTTTTGAAAAACAAAGTCGATTAGGTTGGCAGATGTGTCGATCAGGTCAACATTTGGTGGAAGAGAAAGAAAGATGACTAGAACTTTGGAGGCCCACCATACTATATTTTGGTATTCAACCATGAGAGTATAACAGAGGGCTAATATCATGTATCAAAACATTAAGCATGCATTCTTCAATCAAGCAGAGAAGGAGATGATTACTTTTCTTCATTTTCATTTGCATAACCATATCATGGTGTGGGAACCAAGAAGACCAAGGATGTCCAATTTTATGTGGAGGTAATGGATATGATCCAAACTTTAGGAAGGGCAAGAAGGTCAATGTATGATCCTAATGAAATTAAGGAAGAACTACAAGAGAGGGACAAGAAAAGTAAAATCAATACAAAGTTTCAAGGATTTATCAAGCGAGTAAGAGAGCTATGGGAGCAGCCTCATCTAAAAGATTTTGAAATAGAGTTTGATATACCATTTAGAGAGCTTGGTTTTCATGGAGTTCCTTTCAAAGCCTCTACTTTTATTGTACATATGGTAAACTATTTGGTAGATTTGAACATGGAATTACCTTTCTTAGTAATTTCTATTAGTGAGATTGAGATTGTTAACCTTGAGAGAGTAGGACTTGGGAAAAAGGAATTTGATATGGCTATTGTTTTAAAAGACTTCAAGTAGGATGTACTCTATATGTATGCCATTCCTCAATCTTTTCTTGAAAGAATCAAGGAATGGTTAAACTCCATGGATATAAAGTAATATGAAAGAAAAATGAACTTGAACTGGCAGCCAATTTTGAAGAGTATTACAGATGATCTAGATAAATTTATTGAACATGTTGGTTGGGAATTTTTTAATATGGAAGCTAGTGATTTTGATTCTAATAATTTTGAAGAGTCAAATCAAGGATACAAACCCTTTGATGTAAAAGAAGAATCAGAATCAGATTTCATGTAGCCACCATCGAGAGTGTTACAAGCCAACAAGATGGAGGGAATTCTTATATAAGGACAATTTTCAATGTCGTAGGTATCGGCTTTAATGCCAACTACAATGGAAAAATTGAAATTCCCTCACAGTATTTATGTTAAGGAAATTTCCTTTAGATGCAAGGATTCAAAGAACATCAACCATGTGGTACAGATGATTAAATCCTAGAGATGATTTGTAGCAATGAAAGAGTCTGAAAAGGAAAAGAGAGCTACAATGGTGACTCAAGAGAAGCTTCAGCTTTCAGAAACAAAGCCAATTAGGTTGAAAAACATGTGGATCAGGCCAACATTTGGTAGAAGAGGAAGAAAGATGACTGGAACTCTAGAGGCCCACCATACTGGATTTTGGTATTCAACCATGAGAGCAGAAGAGAGAGTTGATATCATGTATCAAAATATTAAGCATGCATTCTTCTAGCCAGCGGAGAAGGAGATGATTGCTTTGCTTCATTTTCATTTGCATAACCATATCACAACGTGGGAACCAAGAAGACCAAGGATGTCCAATTTTATGTGGAGGTAATGGATGTGGTCCAAACTTTAGGAGGGGCGAGAAGGTCAATGTATGATCCTGATGAAATTGAGGAAGAACAACAAGAGAGGGACAGGAAAAATAAAATCAATACAAAGTTTCAAGGATTTCTCAAGTGAGTAAGAGAGCTATGGGAGCAGACTCATCTAAAATATTTTGAACTAGATGTTTATATACCATTTAGAGAGCTTGGATTTCATGGAGTTCCTTTCAAAGTCGTTGCTTTTATTGTTCCTATGGTAAACTATTTGGTAGATTTGGTGGAATCACCTTTCTTAGTAATCACTATTAGTGAGATTGAGATTGTTAACCTTGAGAGAGTATGACTTGGGAAAAAGGAATTTGATATGGCTATTATTTTCAAATATTTGAAGTGAGATGTACTCTGCATTGACAACATTCCTCAATCTTCACTTGATGGCATCAAGGAATGGCTAAAATTCATGGATATAAAGTATTATGAAAGCAGAATGAACTTGAATTGGTGTCCAATTTTGAAGACTATTACTAATGATCCAAATAAATTTATTGAAGATGTCAGTTGGGAATTTTTGAATATGGAAGCTAGTGACTCTAATTCTGATAATTCATAAGAGTTAGATCAAGGATATGAACCCTTTGATGTAGAAGAGGAATTGGAATCAGATGAGGAAGGTTTAGAAGATGAATCTCTTGTGTGTCAGAGGAGGATAAAGAAGAAGAAGAAGAATATTTTGAAGATGAGGAAGGTAAAACATGGGATGAATTAGAAGTTGAAGCTAGAAATGCAAATAAGGAAAAAGGAGATGAGTCTAACAGTGAAGAGGAAAGACAACAATGAAAGGTAAAATCTATAGGGAAGTCTCAAGCAACTAATATTAGAGATTCAAGAGGAATGCCTACCAAGAGGCATAAATTTAAATGAACTAAGTTCATCTACATCCTTCTATTATTTATTCATGCACATAAATGGTCATCTTGTAATCAAAAGATTTGAGCTCTATTTACTCATCCTATGCATCAATAAACAACTCAACACAAGAGATGAAAATTGACATATTAACACAACAATATCCAACTAAGTTATTGAAACTCAACTACTGATACCTCATTCTCCATCTAGATTACAAATTGTTCCACTTTTTGTTTTGTAACATTTTCTTTTCAAATTGCTTTGGATGGTGGTCATATTTCTCCTCTTGTCAAAACATGGCACATGGACTAGTTAAACTAATTAATATGCAATCATTTACTTTTTCCAACGAAATAAAATAAAAATCATTTAACATATTAAATATACATACAAATGTATAGATCAAGGCATGTAAACCTTTTTGGCCATTTCGATGAGTGGCACGAAGTTTCTCAAGTCTAGCCTTGGAGGCCTTGTCTTGAAACATATACTAATTCAATTTAACTATGCACAAATAAAATTTAAATATTATTTAGTAAATTTGATATAATATTTTGAGCAAATTCAAATATCTACATACTCTCCTCACTGGAATTCCTCTATGCATCAGACTTCTCATATGCATTTAGAAGCTCTCTCCATACTTTCACACGTACATCAATAGGCCCTTTTTTTTTCCTTAGCTTGGGAGGGAATTTTTTAACTTCTTTTTTTGGTTTCACCAAAATCTCTTACAGTTTTGAGACATTCATAGCTTTATCTTCTTTCTAGACCAACCTATGCCAAATTCATTCTCCATTTCATGGATAACTACTTTTTTTAGGTGCATGGGTATCTTTGAGAATGGAAAATGTAGATGGTCTTTGAACTGTTGAAGGCATGATTCCTTCAACCTACTCACAAACATTTTCCTAGCATCAATCATTCAAACTTCCCTAAAACCACCTCGTATTCTATCTTCGTATTGTAGCTACCAATGCAAGATAGAAAACATGGCATGGTGGAAGAATTTTGTGTCCTAGGAGTGGAAGTCTCTGCTCCTTGTTCCACATTCCTAGAGTTTATTGTCACTGATTTCCTCTTGGATCTTTTGCTCAATCCAGGAATGGTTGGGGAATCAATTGATTCCCTTTGACACAATTGATTTGTTTGCAATTTTTGAGGGGCATTAATAGATTTTTTTCTATGTATCTGGCAAGCATTGTCCAATCAACATTAACCAATTTTTTCACTACCTCTACCCCCAATATGGAAGCCAATTCCTCTTTATCTTTGTCAGTCTCATGTCCCTATATATATATAAATTATATTTCTTCTTTTAAATTTAGAAATAAAAAACTAAAAATTCAAATTCAAAGAAGCAATGGAAACATTTACAAATCTATAAATTGACAATGAATTACCTCATTGTGGCCAAAGTTTGTTGATAATGCTCTCTTCCCTCCATTGCTTGACATTTTGAGGTGACCTAGGGAAAATTATTTTCATCCAGTCTGTGGAGGTAAACGAAGTACACATTGTCAAGTAAGAAATTTTTCATCTAGTTTGTGGTATGAAGGTTTTGTTTTGTGGGAAAATATGTTTGTTGGGTTTGCTTAGTGTTGATAACCTAGGGAAAATATGTTTGCTTGGTTTTCTTAGTTTTGATAACCTTATCATGAAAACTCTTTCATAATGCAATCTTGGACAAATTTTTCATGGCATCAGTGACTATAGCACGGTTGGGAAAAACCAAGCAATTTTTGCATTTATTTTTAGCAGTTGCTCAGCAGTGACCAACCCAATTCCCATATTTTCCAAGTAGTTCACTATTTCCTTAATACCCAGGTTAGGGAAAGAATACAGAGGCATCCTCACTTTGTGCTATAATATTTTGAGCCAAAGCTCAAATAGTTAAGGTAAAAAAAATTATTGCTTTCTCAAAGGTTTTACAATTTATAATGATGGGAGAATTTAGAGGTTTCCTAGACTAGTTAGGCCATGAACCAGTAAAAAATCACCAATTTAAATGTAATACAAAGAGCAGTAAACAATCCTAAATTCAACCAAGAAAAAAAATTGTAACCTTACCTATGGTGTTGCAAACTAAAACGAATTTCTCATCAGTTGTTGGTGGCACCCTGCTTTCTTCCTTCGTGCAACGTTTTCCCCTTTTTTGTCATTACTTTTCTTCCTTCAAGTGGGAAAATTTTAAATTTTTTATTTTGATTCATTAGTTGATGCTTTAGTTGGCATTAGTTAATTCCAACTTTAGTGATAACTTTTGGCCATTAATGTAATCTATTTGGGACATATAAGGTGATGTCAAGTGCACCTAATTTATTGCCTATCATTGTTGTATAGTGACTATTTTTATTGTTGTGTATCACAAGATCCAGTGTGTTGGAAATAATTCCAACTCTGACCTTGTTTTTGTGACCACCATTGTCCCATGGCTCCTTCATCAGTTTAGTGTGGTAGAGTGGTTTTTACCACGGTCCTACAAGGTGCTTCATCCTTCTCGGTAGTAGTGTGGTGAAAGCTTTTGTGGTGGCACGCGAGTCTTCCTTCTATTGCTGGCATGTTGCAGTGACTCCTATAGTCCCACCAGTCTTCTATCATTGGGGTATATCCTGTAGCTCCTTCATCAGCTTAGTGTGGTAGAGCGGTTTTTATCGTGGTCTCATAAGTTGCTTTTTCCTTCTCGACGATAGTGCAGTGAAAGCTTCTATGATGGAATTTTTATTCATAGAGGAGGCCATGGAGAGAGGACATGGATGACATAGAAATACTAAATCACTAAGAGGAAAGTGGGTGGAAATAGATGAGACAATAGAATCTACAGATACAATAGAGGTAATAAGAGAAAGCAACCTCAACCAAAGGAGGAAGGTGTTTATGAATTCACAAATGCTACAATGTAGAGGAGATAAAGTCATTTTTTTGTCCATAAGGCCTCTAAGGTCAAACTTATTGGTTGAAAATACACAAGAATGGTGACTAAATGTGATTCTATGATCAAGGGAAAAGTTTGAAAATTAGGATATCCAAAACATGATATCAATATGTCAAATATATGACTAAATTGAGGTTTTATGTTGGATAGCATATTCGTTGAAATGATATAATTGGTGTACTAAACATTATTTACTAAGTTGTGCATTATAGGGGTGAGATGAGGCCATGGCAATAGATCGTGTCATATCAAATGAGGACACAACGGATGAAGCGGGACATCAGGTACTCAAATTTTGACTTAACTTAGGAAAAAATGATATGATGGAATTTTGTGATACGTCCATCCTTTTTCACAGTATTATTGAAATTTCTAATGTATTATCCAATCTTGACATAAATTAATGCATGTTGATTATTTTAGATGTAGATTGGAGCAAATGTAGAGCCTAAGCGTTCAACTAGCAAAAGAAAAATATATGTATATGGACATGGACCTAAAACCATTAAATCACATAGACAACAGTGGGTGGAAGAGGATATGACAATGGATACTATAGACATAATAAATGATTGCATTGAAGAAGAGGTTAGGACTATAGTACACGGGATGAATACTTTGAGAAAATTATTGTTTGTGGATGTTTTTTATGTCATGTAAAGAAAAAATCCAAATGAGTGATTGTACAAAGACATTACATATATGATGAGCTTCTAGTCAGTAGTATGCCTCCTAAAATTGATTCAAATCCAATAGGAATTGTGGTGAGGAATTTTCCAATTTGATATAAATAACATGTATACTTCATTTAAACATTGTTTTATATTATTTGATATAAATTTTCTTGGATCACCAACTTCCAGCCTAGGGGAAATGATCATTTATCAAATGATACATCTAATAAAAATATGTGCCAATATACCAAATCAGAAGATGAGGAATTGATGAAAACAAGTAACAGAACAAGAATCGGTGTGAAGATGCATAATTTTCTTAAAGAAAAGGGAAAGGTGGGCTACATACCCTATGAGAATGAATGTGATGGAGATGATGACTTTCCCCTGAGTTTGAGATCAATTTACAAAGAGAAATTTTATTGTCAACTATATTGCACTTGGCCTAGTGATCAACAACTACCTAGAGTGTACGAGGTGTTTCAATTTTGGGGATACAGCTACATGATATGACCCTTCAATATTCATGGAGAAAATATAGGCCTCTTTATTGTCCAAAATGTACATATGAGATCCAAACATAGAAACAATTCAGAACAAACCACTAGGAGATTAATAACATATTATGGTCCTTCATATTACAGTGGTGAATGGAGAAGGCTAGCAAAATAAAAGCCTAGCATGTGAGCATATGGCCTAAATTCGAATATGTATACACATCATCTCCAATTGGAAAGTGGAAAATAAATGAATAGAGGTCATCTTATGTATATAGATGGACGTGCATACACACAAAAAAATTATTGTAGGATTTATAAATAGTAGTAACGGAAGTGACCCTACTATAAGACTGAATTGTCAATTTGTTGAGGTTATAAATGATCAAGATGGAGATATGGAAATAGAGGTTGATATATTGATAATGGTTGAGGCTATTATGGACCTTACCATTGGGGATGAGTTATTGATTGATTACCCCTTCTTAAAATGCACTCCTGCGTGAAAGAAGAGGGAAGAACAAGGTCTCCCTAAGTATGTTCTCAAGGGAAGAAAACCAAAGAATAATAAATGAGTGTGGACTGATGTTTTATAAACTATTTTGTCAAAATTGTGTTTTATAGAAATTATTGTATAAAAAATGTAGTCTATAAAATAACATTCCATTATTCATTTGATGTATATATGTTCATACAATTTATATAATCTCTAATATGTGTATGCCATTCATGTGCAGGTATTTTTCTATGAACATATTTTGACTTGAAATGGAAAATTTTCATACATTATGATCCAATATTAAGGCATGTAATTGACAATGCATTAGTGGATACTGAGCAAAACAATGATGGCTAAAAATGAGAGAGGGATTAGAGAACATTGAAGAAATTGACATCCATGATGATGCTGAAGATGGTTAAATGTCCAGGCACAAGAAGATAACAATCCAAAGTTAGATGATGTTATGGAAGACAACAATATGGATGGTATAGAAAATGATGATCCAAATACATCTGGTAACAATATAGATGGTCTACAATCAAATTTCAATGATGATGAAGATGATGCAAGTCAAGATGATGATGATCATAATATTAAATACTTGAAAGAACATTTGAACATCGACAATGATACACTAGATGACATTGTAGCAGACAATAATGTTAATGACCAAGACTTCTAAATTTTCAGAATTATTTACAATCCATGTTTAAAAAAGGATGATTCTTATGGCCTAAACTTTTAAATGCTTCATTAATATTATGTTGTACTTGGATAATTGAAAACCTATTTTATTCTCCTAGCAAGCTTTTTATTTTCCATTATAATTCTAGACCAAACAACATTTGCGGGGATGGCCTTTTACACCAATCTTAATTTGTATGAAGTTCATGAACTTGATGTCAATCAGTAAATTCCTTTTGTAGATAGGAAATGTAAAGGCTTCATTTAAGAAAAGATAAGTAGTCTTTTTCTAAGGGTAATCCACATGCAAAAAGTAAAAAGCACAGAAAAAACAATTGTATAGTAGAAAATCAAATTCAATTAGTTATGTCTTATTTTTCTTGCACACTTATCTAAAAGACATAGGGTATTCACCATACATTTCCCTTGACAAAGAAAGCATGTGCTTTTATTTATTTTTACTTTATATATTAGAAGTGAAATTTTTGTTACATAATGATGCACTAAGAAAATAATATATACAAAAAAATGCAAAGAAAATGTTTGAAATTTAATATGCAACCTATTGTGTTGCATTGAAAGGAATCAAGATTAACTGGGACAAGAAATAAAAACAAAATTTTGATGATTGTACTTAAAAGTGAATAGGATATGAAAAGTGTGGACAATGATGGTGTTGAAATTGAAAACCCTGATTCTGATGATATTACCATTTTATGTCATTCGAGATAAAGAGCACATAAAATTTTATATACATAGTAAATGAAGATTTGAAACTAATAAATTGAAAATGTAAACACTTGTGAGCACCTGTCAAAATCTGAAAATACTAAACTTCAAGAATGGGTTAGTATTCTACAAATCCATCAAAATGCTCCTATGAAACAACATGTGAATGCTTCAAAATGCAATAAATGACAAGAGAAAACTAAAAGCATTATGAAAACAATAAAAAGTACCTATTCCATAGTGGATTGGTGTCAAATATGTCAATGACCCTTTCCCAATCCTTGTTGAAGCTCAAGTGATGAAATGCAATGGTGATGGAGTAAGATGGGAAAAATTACTTCTCAAACCAAGAAAGTAACTTTGCATGAAAATGTAGATGATAGATGCAGAATGAGGCCCTCAATTTATAGAATATTTTGATGAGAAGATGGCCAATGAGATGAGGCCACTTGTCAATTTGTGAGTGGTTGAGGAGTGAGCACATTTTGGCCAATGTGCCAAAATTTTAAAATTGTTGAGTGGGGGGACATGTAAGACAAGTTTTAGAATTTAAAATTCTGAATGGGGGACATGTCATAATTTAAAATTCTGAAAATGTTGAATGGAGGATATGTTAGAATTTAAAATTCTAAGTGGGGGATATGTCATAATTTAAAATATTGAAAATATTGAGTGGGGAATATTTCTCAAAGATGCCATGTTGAAAGAAAATAAGGATTTTAATAAATCAATAAATTGATTTATTTGTGCAAGTGGGTGGTTAGGTTAATTTAATTAGGATTAGATTAGCCTAATGATGATTAGGATGTTTTGACCCCTTTTGACTTGAATTTTTTATTTATTAAATGAATAACCTTAGGAATGAAATTAATGTTGATGAATGGACCTAACTAACTGCATGATGCAGATTTTGCATGTCTACAACACTGTAAGATTTTTCCTTAAACAATAATTCACATACTTACAAAAAAGGGTGAAGCATTTTTTATTCAAACTCTATTTTATTTAATAGACATAACAGTAAAAGAATATTTTTAAGTACAAGAATATATACACTGTTTCATAGAAAATAATTAATGTTTCATAGAATATACAAGTACAAGAATGTATCATCATCATCATATCCTTAATTACCTATTGTAATATCCTTAAATTGTTCAATCTTTGGTATGAATTGTTGGCAAAAAAAATTAGGATTACTTGTATGCTTCTTCCATTCATTTTGTATCAACATATGTTCATGAAGACACAAATATTAATAAAATATTAATGCACATAACTCACAATTATTTAAATAGAAACTTTGTTAACTTTATTATTTTTAAATAGTTTCCATTTTTATGTTAAACATGTAACAAGGAAAAATAAGCTCAAATTTTCAAAAAAATTAGCAACTCTACCAACATCCACAATAAATGCTTTATTATATTAGCATATTCATTTACATAAGCATAGTATTGAGGTTCAATAACTGATATTCATTCAAATATAAGAACAAATAAGTATGGAAAACATAAGAAAAATATAGAATGATAACATAGTCATGGAGAATATCTGATAATAAGATGTTCTCCATTATATTGCTTCAATTGATATATATGAATAACAAAAGTCTTCAAAATGGAAATAATATATCATGATGATAATTTAAAACTAGGCATTGGTTTCCTATTTATATAGGAAGCAACAAGCTACAGGAATTTTACAAAAAGAAATGACCTTTCATAACTATTTCTTTTATTAAGAACTATTTAATTAGCATAATTAAGGAAATAACAAGACTTAAGACATTTTGACATATGGTTCCATTATTCAACATAGAAGACTCATGATCATTGATCTAGCAAATTCTTCCTCTCCATGATGAATGTCCAAATGATCTGATTTAGCCTAGGAAGACTGGTATCATCATCCTCTTGTATATGAGTTACACACTTATGAACAACCTATTGAATTCTTTCTTCCACTTATCGAAGTCCTTCAACTGATCACCATCTCTCACCATTTCAAGTATATACCACTATTTGCAAATATGGAATATATCCATTTGTGTTACAATATTTTTACCAAACCCTTGTATATACTGAAATTCATCAATAATCATCTTCACAGTTTGTTCAGTCAACTTTAATGTTGTGGGTGCATTAGGACTTCTTTGTAGAACTTTTCCTAACTTAGCCAAAGTGTGTGAATAGGTTGCCACCTTTTGAACAAGGGATCTAATACAAGCATATGTCTCTTTATTTGATCCATTTCCTATTGAAGTGTTTTATAAATATCATGCACATTCTTCATTTTATCCATAACTGATTTTATCTTGTGCTCAAGAATCTTTTCCATAAATTCACAAATTTTTCTTTTCACTCCATCTTGGGTTTGATTGTTGGCCTTCTTTACATCATCAACTTCCTTCTCTAAAGTTTTTACCTGTTCTACAGGAAAGTTCTTCAAAATATCCATTGGAGCAATAGGAGGCCTGTATAACACCATCTCCTTGCTTTGTGAGGGTCCTACTCTTAATTTTTCTTTCAATTTGACATTCTCCATGAATAGTTTATTAACTTCATCATTTAGGAACCTTTGTTCCTTTTCATACTCCTTCAATTTGTCTTCTAATCCCTTAATAGCTCGAGTGAACATGGTTGGATGCATGGTCATTGTGGCTACCTCCAAAGGGGTGGTATCTTGTATTGTCCTTACCATCGTTGCCCCTTTCATCCCTTGAATTGAATCTAATAATTTTGGCTTCTGTGTAATTTTTTGTTTGATCCATATGGCTAGGGTTTCAATCTTTGGGTTATACCTAGTTCCATTCACACCTTCATTAGAGTCAAATTCTACAACTAGCATTGGATCTTCCTGAGCCTGCACTTGATCAAGTAGAAACATTTTCTTTAATTCCAAGCCAAGGAAAATGAGCATATTGCTCTTCAAGACCCTTTCTCTATCCTTCTGGGGCTAATGTCAATGTTGTCAACTCTTAATTCCTAGAAAGTCTATGCTACCATTTCATTTTTCTTTGATTCTTCAATTCCTGCTTTAGCTGATTCCATCCTCTCTTGAAATTATTTTATCTTCATCTTCATTCAGAAATCCTTAAACTCAAGAGTCTTAATGAATTGATCATCTTCTATGAATCTCCTGGCTGCAATTTCCCTTTCATCTTCATGTACCTCTATACTTTTTTTTTCTACATCACCCATCCTTTCCTCATTTTTATTGGCACTAGTCTCAAGGATGGGTTGATAAACTTCAATATCACCTTTCAATGACTACAGTACTATAGCCACTTCCTTAGTATCACCCACCTCTTCAGTATCCTCATAAGGTACAACTATTCAATGCTTCCTATCTTCTGTCTTTTGGTAGGTAACTACTCCATGGGAGGCTCAAAGGTTTCACATGGGGTATGCTCTCCAGTTGCACCACTATTATGTTCTTTGAGATATACTTCCTTCTTTCTATACAATTCTTCAAATTTACCAATTATCAATTCTATCCTCTTGATGGGGTCCTTTTCCTCAACAAAGTATCCTAGGAAATCCTTGGACCTCTACTTCATCCTTTCTCCAACCTTCTTCATATATTCCCATTTTTTCCTTCTACTAAATATATCATTATAAGTAACACAATTCTTTATGAGATCTTCAAAATCCACTTGGTGTGGCACTGTCATTTTGGTAAGAAGATTGTGCCTTATGTTGTTCATATCATTTTTAGGGTCAAACGCTCTTTCTTTTCTAGATTTCAATGCATATCTTTTCTTCAAATAATAGTGTAACTCTTCTAGTGTGTCTAAGCCTACAGTCCAATCTTCACACTTGGTTTGGTTGGGCAAGAAAGTGCCTTTCTTCTACTTTTGTATTACATCTTTCTCCATCCACATCATTTTCCACATAAATTCAAGAAATGCTAATCTGAGGGGCACAAATTTTGTTAGTATGTGTGGAGCAACAAGACATCCATAAACTCTTATTATTGTAACTTCCAGGAGGAAGAACCAATCTCCAAAATTGTGTGTATGACCCTGCTCTAGTCTTAAAGCCAAAGGTCTCACTAGTTGCAACATTTTGGTTGGAAATATTGGTATTGCATACCCAAGAACTCAAAGGATTTTGTGTACAAAGTCTTCATAGAATACAACAAATCTTGAATTCTTGAATCGACTATCACAAATATATCACCATTTCTAGATAGGTGTGGGATTCCCTTGCTCATCTACTATAGCCAAGTCCATTATTTTAGTCCAATGGTCCCTATTATGGTACAATATCAGATGGCATAGTAGGTAATAGTGTCTGAATGTAATCGGTTCTCTATCCTTAATAACTTGGGAGAATTCATCATCTAATGCCTTCTCAAGGTATGGAGCAAAGTCATATTCAATATTAGTTTTAGGGTTTTGAATTCTCATGGCCATCATCATTAGGCCTATTGGTATTTTATCTTGAGCATCTATCCCCAACACTTGGCAAAGAGCTAAATATGTATTCACAAAGTAATATTAAAAATATGTCACATTGAATGGTTCAGTAGTGGTAGTAGAGATGAGGAATGTTCTATTACCAATGCCTCTTTTCATATATAGGGGTACCTCATCACTTCTATAAGTCTTTTTTAACATAGCATAATCCTCTTGACTTTTCTGTAGGTTTATCTTGGTCAGAGCCTCCTCGTTTAAGCCAAACACTCAATGATGGCTTTTTTGGTTACTTCTACCAATATTGTACCATTTGGAAACCTTACTATTTTGGTAGTTGAGTGATAGTGTTTGGCTAGCAGTCTGATAAATTCTACATCAACAAACACATTTGGGACAATCAACCTTGATATATCAAGAATCCAAGTGTTTGACACTGGAATCTTCTCATTTCTCTTACTATAAAAATACCAAAATAGGTCCCATCTGGATTTGGAAATGAGGGCATCCCTACAACTTTGTGCGGTGTCCATGAGAAATTTCTTACTACCCTCTTTAGTAGACCCTAGAAGTATATCTAATATGGACTAATGAAGTGGTCACTTCTTTACTTTAGGTTATTCATCTTTAATTTTAGGTTGACTTTCTTTTACTTCTAATTGAAATGTTTTAAGATGGAGAGCTTTCTTCTTTACTTTAGGTTCTTCATCTTTAATTTAAGGTCGACTTTCTTTTACTTGTGATCCTTTTCTTTTAGGAGGCATGTTTCAATTTTCTCTACTATGGCTTCAGATGACAAAACCTTGAAATATTTTTATATATTACAGAGCTCTTTCAGAGAGTTTCCATGCACTTACCCAAGTATTTCATGCTTGCATACTTCTTCTTGTATCCTTAGATCCTTCCACACTAGTGCATTGAAATTGAGTGCAATATTGGGAAAACTCACTTATCTTTGGATGGTGCGGTATTCAGTCATATTTGTTTTGGAAACTCTTAATAATTTAATACCATTTAATTTTGGCAACTGATGTGATTTTTTGCATGTATTGGTGTAAATTGTAATGATTCGAAAATTACCATACTATCGTTGTATCTTATTATACCCATTGTGGTATGGCGGTGTTTTCCCTTCCCAAAAAATCTTCTTGATGTGGGGTTGTGGTGTATACCACTCGACCACATATGTTGCTCACCTTCTTTGTAGTATAGTGGTGTATGCTTTTGATCATTACTTGAAGAGTGTCGATGAGACAATCTTATTTGTATTATTGATATATCAATGTCTCATCGACATTAGATCTTATGTTCCTCTGATGTTGGTTGTTGTTGTCAATGAGACAAGTTAATATCTCTTTTCGATATGCCATTGTCTCATCAATATTTTCCTTCAGTGGTATTTCTTTATATACCAGTGTAACTTTGCCATGTTGGGGAGAGTTGTGATTATTGTTGTGGTATAGCAGTGTTTTTCCCTTCCCTTCTGTTGTTTACCACACTACCACTTTGCTCAAGGCTTCTTGTTGTGGGGTTGTGATGTATACCTCTCTACCGCATATGTTGCTCACCTTTCCAGCGGTATAGCGGTGTATGCTTTTGATCATTACTTGAAGAGTGTCGATGAGACAATCTTATTTTTCTTACTAATATCTCAATATCTCATCAACATTACTTCATTATATCCAAGAGTTGTATTTTTTCTAGAACTTGTAGATATATACCCTATCGATGTGACATAAGTGATTCTCTCCTCAATATGCATGTATCTTGTCGACATTTCACTATTTTACATCATCTCTAAGACATATAAATAAGTCTCTTCAACATAGGAGTGTCTTAACTGGCAATAAACCTAGAGCTAAACTCAAAGCTAAAGTTGGAGCTAAAAGTGGCGCTAAAGTCAAAGCTAAACTCATAGCTAACTGTGGTGCTAAAGTCAAAGCTAAACTCGGAGCTAAAGGAGGCACTACACTCGAAGCTAATATTGGTGTTAAAGGTGGTGTTAGTTTAGCAACTAGTTAGCACTAACTTGTAATGATCGACGCAATAAAAGCACCTAAATTAGCATCAACTTGTACTAATTGACACAATAAATGCCAAAAAATGTGCCATACAAATAAATAGCACGGACATTTTTTAAAATTTGTAAAAAATACATTAAAATAGTGGGTGCAAGCACAAAATGGAGCAAATCATAGGGATTTGTTGTAGTGTCCCAAGATAAGGGTTAGACAAAGTGACTAGTTCTCCTATGTCATTACCAATTTTTTCCTCATCATCTTTTGACCTCATGTCACATTCTGATTTGGAGTAAGGTTATTTTGACTAGCACTTCTCCCATTATGACTACCACCTTTGTGGATACAACTACTACATCCCATTCGATGACTACACAATCTAAGGAGAGTTCACCATTGCTACCATGGTTTTCATCACAAGAACCAAAGAGAAGGAAAGAAGCCATCTCTCTTGATGAATTCTACTTTTCATAGCTTGTGACTGCCAAGACTAGAACGAAAAAGAAAATAAAGACTCTTTCTAGTATGATTTTTGATAAAGAAGGAAATAAGTACATGTAGAGATAGTGTAGCCTCCCTCTAATAAAACTTATGAAGTGGATCTTGTAGAATATTCTATCACAAGGGTAGAATTGGGTAAGGTGATGCATGATAGTATGAAGGTGGATGTTCAATCAACCTTAGGTTCTCTCATCTAGAAATTTGGCAATGACAAGAAGATGAGAAACCACTACAAGGATAAAATAGAGCAACTCATAGTTGTGTTACAAAAGATAACTCAATCTTCTAAATCTATCGAAGTTGAGGCAATTGCAGTTGGCACTAAGAATCCCATCAATCAAAAGGTGGAAAAGGTATTGTTGGAAGTTTATCAGATGTTGTGATTGTGCTGTTGATATGTGGTTTTCATTGATGTCAACACTATTAGAATTATTGTATTGAAGGCTATATATGTCGTGGACATTGAGAAAATTGTTAAAGGAAGAGTTGTAGGTTGCCAATGGAACAATGAAGGTCATGAAGGTATTTTTTTTTATACATTGAAGGTCAACTATTATGGACTAAAGGGTTTATTATTGAGAGTATCTAGTTCATCTACCAAAATTTTAAGAGGTATGTGTGAAGAATTGATCGTGTTGTGTTATGACAGTGTTTTTGTGGTCTTTATCAGTGTTCTTGATTGAATTTTATGTGATTCTAATATTTTTTGTTGTTTTGGATATTTCTCTATTAGTTCTTGTTGTTTGTGGATGTTTCAGATCATTCTCCATCATTTTTGCACATCCATGTTGATCATTGTGCTCATGGTGAAAGATTTTTCTTGTGTATGTTCGGGTTTTCATGTTCTTGGCTGACATGATGATGGTAACATATTGTGGATCCTTGGAGATTGAAATTTGAATGGTTGGTACACTCGCAGATATTTTTTTGGGTCTCATCATTGTATTGGCTGATGTTGTTTGATCCACATTGAAAATTTAATTGTTAGTTTGGGCCGACATTGCAAATATGTCTTATTTTTTGGCTGACAAGGTTATTAATGTAATTCCATGTTGTGGATATATAAGATTGATTGTTTGAATGAAGTTAGTGTGCATAAGAGAGTGAATGTATGCTAGAGAAACTGTAGATGTGTGAATAGTGTTCTAATCATTCGATTGCAAAGCAGAGTGAGAAGAAGTTTGAGCAGAATGTGAAGGTCTTATGTGGTTAAATGGAACTGTAATCAGGCTTGTGTAGAAGGTATTTTCTTAGTTCATACCCTCTGGATTTAATCCTATTTTGTATTGTTAGGTAGTGATCCCTATTGTATTTGAGTAGTAAGCTCTAGGCAATGTTCCTAAATGCATGTGTTCCCCCTACTATTTTCATCATACTTTTAACAGGGTATAATATTGTGGACTAACATCCACCGTGGTTTTTCCCCTAACAGGGTTTCCACATAAAAAATTTGGTGTTCTTTTTGTTTCTGATGTGTTGATTTCTTATAGTCTACTATTCATTCATCAAATTTGAGATTAAAGTTAAGTAAAGATTGAAAAGTTTAATATTCTGAAACAACTGATTCACCTGCCTCTCAGTTATTTGTCCTTGCTTTACCAACAATTGGTATCAGAGTAGGTTCCTCTGAAGAAGTTTAAAAGCTTGAGGTGATCCGAGATGGAATCATACAAGAAGGATAGTCCTAGATTCGATGGAACAAACTACAAACTGTGGAAAGCTAGGATGGAGTGTCATTTGAGGTGTATTGGTGAACCCTACTAGAAGATTAATAAGAATATACATGTTATTCCTTAGAATGGTCCCTCCACTAATGATGAGAAAGGTCTAAAAATCAAATGCTTAAGGTTAGACAGAGGTGGTGAATTCACCTCCATGGAGTTTAATTCCTTTTGTGAAGAGCATGGAATCAGAAGACAATTATCTGCTCCCCAAACCCCTCAACAGAATGGAGTTTCAGAAAGGAAGAATAGAAAAAATTTAGATGTTGCTAGAACAATGATGATAGAAGGAAATGTGCCTCACATCTATTGGAGTGAAGTTATAAGTATTGTTTTGTACACTTTGAACTGTGTAAATGTTAATGGAAATTTTGGTAAGACTCCTTTTGAGCTGTGGTTTGGTTATAAGCCTATTGTTAAGTATTTCAAGATCTTTAGAAGTAAATGCTACATTAAGAGAAATGAGGATATATGCAAGTTTGATGCAAGAAGCAAGGAAGGAATCTTTCTGGGTTACTCTACCAAAAGCAAGGCCTACCAGTGCTATAATAGAAGACTAAGAAAGATGGTTGAGAGTACAAATGTCAGAGTTGATGAGGACTCTACTAGATCATTCAGATATTGTGGATATGATTAAGATGAAGACAATACAAATTAAGGGAAGAATGCTCAGACATAGAATCAACTTCAGATTGTTCCATATGTCCCGATAAAACAACTTTAATTTGTTTTGGTAAATCAATTAAGTCAGGAAGTAGAGACAAGTACGAGTGCAAAAGAGAGAACAAGAGAACCAAAATCTCAAGAAAGTCCTAAAGTTCCAAGGTATGTAAAGCTAAACCATTCTAAAAATCAAATCATAGGAGATAAGAGTAAAGGTGTGCAAACTAGAAGGAAGATAGCAAAAGAGTATTGTTTGATTTCTAAGATTGAGCCTAAAGATGTAAATGAAGCTTGCAAAGACGAACACTAGATGGAAGCTATGAAGGAAGAACTGATGCAGATAGAAAAGAATGATACATGGACACTTGTTCCCAAACCTAAAGATAAAAATGTGACTGGTACTAAATGGGTCTTTCAAAATAAGCTGAATGAACAAGGTGAAGTGGTTTAGAATAAAGAAAGACAGGTATGCAAAGGGTATTCACAAATGGAAGGTATTGATTTTGAATAAACCTTTGCCCCTGTTGCCAGAATTGAAGCTCTTAGAGTATTTCTTGCTTATGTTGCATATAAGAACTATAAAGTCTATCAAATGGATGTGAAGTTAGCCATTCTAAATTTGGAGAACTAGAAGAAGAAGTTTATATTGAACAGTCAGATGGATTTCAACTAATTGATAAGGAAGACATGGTTTTCTGGTTGAAGAAAGCTCTATATGGACTTAAGCAAGCCCCCAGAGCCTGGTACACTAGACTAGACAAATACTTATTGAAGCTTGGATTCAATAAAGGTATTGTTGATAGCAACTTATATTTCAAGTTGGATCATGAAAAAGAATTGATTATTGAGGTATTTTTTGATGACATTATTTTTTGGAGGAGATGATAATCTATGTAGGAAGTTTGTTGATGAAATGAAGAACGAATTTAAGATGAGTATGATTGGAGAGATGAAGTTCTTTCTGGGATTGCAAGTTACTCAGTTAGATAAGGGGATCTTCATATCTCAGTCCAAATATGTGAAAGAGCTCTAAAAAAGTTTGGCATGGAAGACTCAAAACCTGTTGGTACTCCAATGGTAATCGGTTGCAAGTTAACACAAAATGATGATTCTCCTAAGGCAAACAAGATGCAAGTCAATGATTGGTGGATTTTTGTATTTAACTCAGACTAGACCAAACATATTGAATGTTGTGTGTATGGTTGCTAGATTTTAGGCTGATCCAAAAGAATCACATGTGACTATTGTTGAGAGAATCTTCAGATATCTGAAAGGAACAATTGATTTTGGGTTTTGGTATCCAAAGGATGATGATCTTACCTTGAGTACATATACTGATGTGGATTGGGTAGGAGATGTAGATGACAAGAAGAGTACTAGTGGTGCTTCTTTCTTCCTAGGGAAGAAGCTAGTGCCTTGGTTGAGAAAAAAGCAGAATTCCATTTCTCTATCTACTATTGAAGTAGAGTATATTTCTACTGTAAACAACTATACTCAAGTGATGTGGATGAAACATATTTTGAAAGATATCAAGGTGGTATATGAAGATCCTATTGCTATATATTGTGACAATTCAAGTGCAATAAACTTCTCAAAGAATCTAGTGCTACACTCTAAGACTAAGAATATATCCATCAAGTTTCACTTATTGAGGGAAAAAGTGAATGAGAAAGAAGTCAAACTGGAGTATGTGTCTACCAAAGAACAAGTTGCACACATCTTCACTAAGCCATTGTCAAAGGATACTTTTGAGTATCTCATAGAAATTCTAGGGTTGATTACCCCTCCTAATAAGAAATAAGAGATGTATTTACTTGCATCAATCCATATGCTTCAAAGCTCTATTATAATATGGATTGATCTTTTTGTGGCTGCTACTCAAGGGGAGTAGTCAGATGTGTAGATATGTGGTTCAGATCTTGTATGTGGGAAGATAATGTTTATCTTTTCCATTGATGTCAAAGGGGGAGAAGAGTCATTTGAAAAACTATGAATTATCTAGGGAGAAGAGTCTTGTGGGGAGAAGATCATGTTGAAGAAGTTGAGGAAGAAGAGTCAGAATCTAAGAGGGAGTAAGTGTTGATTGAGAGTTGTGTTAATGGTTTTTTTCACATCATGTGTTGTCATCAATTCCAAAGGGGGAGATTGTTGGAAGTTTATCAAATATTGTGATTGTGTTGTTGATATGTGGTTGTCATTGATGTCAACACTATTAGCATTATTGTATTGAAGGTTGTATATATGTTGAGGATATTGAGAAAATTGTTAAAGGAAGAGTTGTAGGTTGCCAGTGGAATAGTGAAGGTCATGAAGGTATTTTGTTTTGCATGTTGAAGATCATCTATTGTGGACTAAAGGGTTTATTTTTTAGAGTATCTAGTTCATCTACCAGAAGTTTTAGAGGTCCGCGTGAAGAATTGACTGTGTTGTGTTCTGATAGTGTTTATGTGGTCTTTGTCAATGTTCCTAATTGAAGTTTATGTGATTCTGATAATTTATGTTGTTGCGGATATTTCTCTATTGTTTCTTGTTGTTTGTGTATTTTTTTTAGATCATTCTCCATCATTTTTGTACATTTGTGTTGATTGGTGTGCTCGTGGTCAAATATTTTTCTTGTGCATGTTCAATTTTTCATGTTCTTGGCTGACATGATGATGGTAATGTATCATGGATCCTTGGAGATTGAAATTTGAATGTTTGACGCACTCGTGGATATTTTTTTGGGTCACATCATTATATTGGCCGACAGTGTTTGATCCACATTGAAAATTTAATTATTAATTTGGGTCGACATTGCAAATATGTCTTATTTTTTGGCCGACAATGTTATTAATATAATTCCATGTTGTGGATATGTAAGAGCAATTGTTTGAGTGAAGTTAGTGTGCATGAGAGAGCGAATGTATGCCAGAGAAAGTGCAAATGTTTGAATAGTGTTATAATCATTCAATTGCAGAGCAGAGTAAGAAGAAGCTTGAGCTGAGTGTGAAGAAGGTTTTCTATGCTTAGCTGGAACTATAATTAGGCTAGTGTAGAAGCTATTTTCTTAGTTCATACCCTCTATATTTAATCCTTTTTTTATTGTGTTGATTGCTTATGGCTTATTGTTCATTCATCAAATATGAGATTAAAGTTTTAAGTAAAGATTGAAAATTTTAATATTCTAAGACAACTGATTCACCCCCCCTCTCAGTTGTTTTTCCTTGCTTTTCCAATAGGTACATGCTAGAGGCAAAGTGTTTGGTGAATATCTTGACTGCTTAGTTGCATTGGGAACATAAATGTTAAGGTCGGCCATGGGAAAACTTGAAAAGATGGAAAACATAAGAGCAAAACTAGATGACACTGTGAAAGCTTTCTCTAAAGAGAAAGAAGACATGAAAAATAAAGTATAGTCTTGGCTTAATATGAGGAAACTCAAAATCAATAAATTGGAGGAATTTGGGATCATTCCCAACTAAGATATATACGTGGAAATTGAAGAGTCTTTGATTCACAAAGACACTATTCTCGCCAACTTGCTTAATGATCTACAATCTGCATGAGAACTTGGTGAAGAACATGACTTGTAGCTATAGACACCTAAAAAGTCCTGATTGATACTATGCATCTAAATTTGATTAACTAACACTGTTTCTTCCTAAATCACCTCAAATTAACCAATTAATTAAATAATCAACAAATTATTTAGTTAAATTCAACAAATTCAGCTATTAATCAAATAATTAAATTTATTGGATTAATTTACCCTTCTTCTAACTAATTTTCATCTCATTTAATTAAAATCCCCCTAAGTCCTCTCATTTGATTAAATAAATCAAATCAAATGTCACAATCCCCTAACCCATTCGAATTAATTAATCCTAAATCACTTTCTAATCAACATTAATAAATCCTCCAGCTTTCAACTCAATAGTTAAATCAAACCATAGTCAACTAACCAAGTTACACATGAAATTAATTTTTTTTAATTAATGAATTCCTCTATTTATCCTCAAAATGGCATATTCTAAGGAATTTTCCTCTTAACCACCTCTCATTCAATTTCCCTCCAAAGGTTTCAAAAACCTTTCACATCCCCAATAACTCCTCTTATATCTTTAATAAATTCTCTTACATCCTCTCACAACTCCAACCATATCTATTCAATTCTTCTTACAACCTTTCAAATCCTCTTACATCCTCATTTATTTCTCTTACATCCCCCTTTCCTCAACACATTTCCCAAAATGTGCTCTACCTTCCTCTAATAGAATTGTGACAAGTGCCACATTCTCATTGGCTCCCATTTTATCCCACTCGCCAATTTCTCTCATTCTTCAACCCTTGAGTTCTATAAATAGAAGCGCTCTTCACAATATGGATCCACAACTTCAAGCATTCTTACTATAGGCATTTCACCTCATAGCTATCACCATTTTCATCACTTTTGAGCATAATTTCATCATTTCGCATCAATTCCACACTTGGAATCATCTTCAATCATCAAAGCTTATCAAAGGGAATGGGAAAGGGCTTCTTTCCACATCAAAGGAGCACCACTCCCTCTATCAGATGAAGGTTTGGTTAATTTAGATAGGTTTGCATGATTTTGTTTGGTTTCTTTCATGTTTCTTCATGTTTTCTTATCTTTCTTTATCAAGAATCTCATAGGGAGTGTTTTATTTGGTTTTCTAACATGATTGACACTTGTTTTTTGTTTCGTGTTAGTTGATTGCAAATTTGACACTCACATTTTGGTGCTAGAAGGAGGGCTAACCAATTTATTTTGTTGATTTTTCCCTAAAATTTCATTTTTGTATAGCTATAGGGGAGCAATGCCGCCCTTGGCTCATACAGTTTCACCCTTGCTTATATCATTGCCTTTGCTTACTTGTAGAGCATCACCTTTGCTTCTAGCATTGCTTTTTCCATGTCTCACTGTCTTTACCCGTTACTGTCGCATCACATTTGTTGAAGCCTCACATCCATTATTTTTGTCTTCTATCTTAATTTTAGTTCTAATAGAGCATCACCTTTGATATTGAACTACATATTATTTCTTTGTCCTTTTTAGAGCATCGCCTTTGTTATTCAATAGAGTGTCACCTTCATTTTCATGTCGTGTTTGATAGTTGCAGAGTGTTGCATTTGTTGCATAGTGTCTCCTTTGTAGGAAAGGGAGGAGAATTAACTTGGAGACCTAAAATATTTTTTTAAGGCTCTTTGTAATAGCTTAGGCTTTCCAATTATGTCTTTCATTTATGTTTTAAGACTAACTAGATTTATTTTTGGGCTTAAAATTAACAAACATCTCAAGCTTTGTCAAAGTTGGTTTAAAATTAAACATTAGGAACTTACTAGACTTTGATTTTGGGCTAAAATTGAGCAAGACAAACTCATATTTAAGCTTGGTGCTCTAAAAAGAATTCATCTTTACTTTTGGCTTAAAAATAATTTGTGCTTTCATTGTTTTGGAATTTTTCACAATTTGTGTCATTCGAATGCGTAATGTACTTCTCTCACACCTCCCAATGATCTTGAGCATCAAAAGCATTCTAGTGAAATTGGTTGTCTAAAATTACCCACATAATTCAAATTTGGATCTAAAATTGAACAATCATGTGAGTGTGAAGGAAAGGCATTGTGTGTGTTCCCTCCTAATGCTTTAGGTAGTCGAACTACAAATGTACTTCACTTTTATTTATCTTTAAAGGGCTTGCCTTGGCAAGAAAAAGTACTCACTCCAAGGGAATGACCCAAGCAAAAACAAGCTAAAGCCAAGCTCTTCTGAACCACTATATAAATTTGTGATTGCAAGGAAAGTTTGCAATCAATAGGAGGTGATGTGTGATAGCTCTCTCTCAATATTTTATGATTCATAAATCCCTTGTTGTAAGGGTTTGGTGACCTCTTGAGTGAGTTTATCATAGTGTCCCCTGAACCAAATGTCCTTACTACAACCCTTTGTTTAGAAATCCAAAAATCCTTAATATTTGTTGGTGCAAGAACGGTCATTCTAAAGCCACCCCACATTTGTACTATTCAAAGTAGAAACAGAAAAAATCCTTAAGGTCTTAGAATCTTTAAGATTTTGAGATTTGGTGGTCTTGAGAAGTGTGTGCTAAGAAAGGGGGAGCCAGTGCCACCAAATCTCTAACTATTTGCTTTGTCTTAGTGTTTAGAGAAATCCAAGTGGAAACTCAACAAATATAACCATTTCTATCCTAGGGTTGTATAATTTGTGAGTTAGTCAAATAATTTGCTTGGATCTCAAAACTTTGAAATAGACATTCAACAAGTTATCAAAATTTCAAACCCTTTGGAAAGAGAAAATATCCTTGAAGAGTCCACATATTACTACTTGTCCCTAGGGATTCTATCCTTAGATGCTTCTAAATATTTGGGTCCATATCTCAATTTGTTCTCTCTAAATTCAACCTAGGAAAACTTTGCCCTTGATTCTTTGACTTTCACATAATGGACCTTGTGGAATGAAAATGAGTTAAGACATATACATTTAGTTTGAAAGCTAAGCAAGAAGTGTTGATGTGGTAAAAAGAAGCCATTTAATCAAGATAAAAGAAAATTGAACCCCACATATGTTTTTGTTCTAATGATTTCCTACAAAGTCAAAATCCCAAAGCCAAGGCTCAATAAATGTCAAAAACATCTTAGTCCAAAGGCTCTCAAGTAACACCTTTTGGCACTTCATGAAACTAGAGATAGATTGGTTTACAACTTGTACAAGCATGCTTCAAGAAATAATACAAACTTGTATTAATTCTATTATTGTAAAAATCTAGGTCTTTTCCAATGTTTTGAATTTCTCACATAGGGTTGAAAGTTTTAGAGGTATAGCATGTTCTTCAATACCTTGGTCTTGTAAACAAAGTATTTCTAGGTTCATCTAGGATCAAATCAACACTCTCATTTTTCACACCATCAATCAAATCCCATCCCACAAACAACTTTTAGAACCTTGGAATAAACATTCATACTCGACTTTTGGTAAATCCTTTAAATCAAAATCAAAATCACCTCGTTTGACTAAGTGTGCACGTGGTTGAATCCTTCCTCATACATTTAGTTAAATTATTATCCTTGTAGACAAGTTTATTCCAAGATAACATCTAACATCTTGGGATCTATAAGTCCATTATCCAAATCAAACCAAATCCAAAAAAAATTTAAAGTATAGTATTCCTCCAAGGGTCTCAAGATTTCAAACATCCATATCATTTATCCTTCATTTATCACACCAACATCATTTGATCCTTAACCTCCTAGATTTTCTTTTTGTACCTAAATTTTAGACCAACCCAAGGAGTTAGAGGTTTACCTCCTATATTCCCAAGGTTGATCCCAATTTTATGGTCCAAACAAGATCACAACATAAGAAGATCATGGAGCAAAACAAAGAAACATCCACTTCAAGTTATTTGAGCCAAACTGCATTAGAATTCAACCCCATGGAATCTACCAACCCTCCACTTAACCCCCCTCAACTACCGCAAGATCTTCAAGAGGGAGGTTTCCAAGTGGAGGATGTCACCAACAACTTCCAAGGAATGTCCCAAGATGAAATAATTGATCTAGTCCAAAATATTGAAACACACAAGATTGTCAACACTGTCATGAGACTCAATCCCACACAATACATGTTAGCATCAACAAAGGAAGGGGCTAAACTCCCTTTCAATTTTGATGTGAGCACTATTGTGGAACAACCTCTTAGGAATATTCCATTGGTTTCATTCACACCTTCTTTCCCAAACATCATCCAACCCATCATACAACCAACATCATCTCATGCTCCAAATCAACCCATGATTACCAAGGGGAGTTCATTACTCCAAGCTCTTCAAACACATCCCCTTGTAAATAACCAAAACTTGGATGCAAACACCATCTTAGGTCTGTCGAACACTGTCCCACAAGACCCAAAGCATCCATATGTGCCACTCATTTTTCATGACACCAACAATCCCACCACCTTTTTCACAATACCAACATATCCTCTTGATACAGAAGTCTCTCTCCCCATGATATCACAAGAATAAGTGGGCCTATTTGGACAACAGGGGACTTTTAATGCATCATCCTCACTTTTACAAGGAAACACACCACCAATATTTCCATCATTCCCCCTTTTGAAATCAACATCTGCACCAATCCAAGGTTTAGGGAAACCCCATTTATCCAACATACCAATCCAAAACCAATCAAATCAAATCAATCCACCAATCACAAATCAAATTGGCACAAGCATTCCACTGATATTGTAGCACCAAGTGGCACCAATCCAAACATCTCAACCAATCATTACCTCATCTACAATACCCCAAACTCTCCAAAATGTGGTCTCCCAAGGAACTAGCACATCAACCATACCATCTACCACACAACCCATTGTCATCACTCAACAAGCACCTCCATAACCACCCCAACAATCTCTCAGCACACCATCTCAAACCATTCCACTAAATCTAGCCCAACAAGCGTACCAAAAGGAACTTCAACACACTCAACAAGTTGCACAACAAGCATAGGCACAACAAGCCGCACAACAAGCACAACATGCAGCACATCAAGCTCAAGCATAACAAGCTTCCCAATCATAAGTGCAAGCTTTGCTATAATAGCAACAAGCTACACAGACTGACCAAGCCACACATGCTGCCCAAGTTGTACAAGTTGTACAAGTTGCACAAGCCCAAGCTCAAGCACAAGCACAAGCACAATACCAAGCGTAGCAAGCCTAAGCACAAGCCTTATTACAGTAGCAAGATTATCAACAAGCCTTGCAACAATACCAAGCACAACAACATGCATTATTGGCAAAACAACAACAACAATAGCAGCAAGACCAACAGCAGGCGTTGTTGGCACAACAACTATAGGCATACCAGCAAGTGTTTCCCATACAACAAAAATTACAACAACCTCTCACAAACATGCAAGCCATCCCATATTCCATCCAACCAAACATACCATCTCAAAACACTTACATCCCACCACCTGATCTACAAAACAACCTCTCCACACAAGTCAAATTGCTCTCATAATAGATACAAGACATCCAATCTAGAAAGGTTAAAAAATCACACACGAGGGAATTTTTGTCCCTATCTGTTTGATAGAAGCATTGCAATGGTTCCATTTCCACCAGGCTTCGACATACCAAAATTTGAAAAATATCAAGGGAATGGAAATCCTGAAGATCACATTAGGGAATTCCACATACACTATATGGAAGTTGCATATGACAATTCTTATCTGATGTGACTCTTCCCTAAAAGCTTGGCTAGTCCAACAATGGAATGGTTCTCCTTCCTTCCCCCTAGAATTAAAAAGTTTCAAGAAATTATGGAATTATTCATTAAACATAGGTGTGGAAGTGAGCTTGGAAGAATTATTCGGCCTAAAACAAGCCAAGGGAGAAACATTCACAACCTTCTTGCAATGATGATGATCCAAGGACAACAGGAGCAAATGGTCTATGCCAGAAGAACAACAAATCAAGACTATCATCTCCAACCTTGAAGGGACCTTGTCCTTTCATTTAAAAGTGTAATGCATAACATATGACTAATTAATCCCCAAGGAACTCAACATCGAAAGATCCCTTATAGCACAAGGGGGAACACCCACATATCAAGACAACCAACCATCAACAGGTTACAATGACAAATCTCACACATGGGAAGAGAACAAAAATGTCACTAGCAATGGTGTTGTTGATTCCAAAGTTATTATAAATACCCCAAGACAGATTACACAACAACAAACATACAAACAACCACAAGTCAATACCCAAAACTACGCACAAGTCAACTCATCATCACAACAACAACCCAACAATCAAATTGTCAACAATCTAAATGCTCAACGGGGACCACCCTCAAAGAATAGATATCCTCCTAAACAAAAATGCACACTAATTGGGGAACTAATTGAAGTTGTCATACAACAACTGGTATAAGAAAATCTCATCAAAATCCCTATTTATGAAAATTATCAAGGGACTTAGGTTAAACCACCATGGTATGATGAGAAACATCTCTACGATTTTCACAAAATAAAGGGACACACAATAGCTAGTTATATGAGACTTAAGAATCTGATCTAATATCTCATTGATGATAAGATCATAGATACATCCACTAGCTTTGAGCCCTCTGGCCACTTGAAAGTCTGCATGAGCTTGTCGTGATGCTCTGTCACTGGAATCACCATTCTCGTTGCTATGCTTTTCACTCTGAGCTCTCAAAATCCGCAAGGTAAATAGTGAAAGTGAATTGACTTTTACCCCTTTGTCAACCTATTTATAAAGTCAAAATGGCATTTGTCAACAAGGGTATTACTGGATGCTCATTTGACAAACTTTGACTATCTCGTTGGCCACTTTAAACATGTCAGAATCCAAAACCGACTGCACCATCATTTTTCTAGTCATCAAATTGACTTATCGGGACCCTTTTCTAATTTTTTCTGCAGTCGACCCAAAATTTGAAAATTTTCCCAAGGGGCCATTGATACTCTATACCTTCACTGGGGCATGGCTTTGACTTATTTTCTTTGTCACAACCCGACAAGTGACATTATGACAAAGAGGGGCAAAATGTAGACACTTGAAAATGACCTAGGTCTACAAGTCCTATTGGTACCACTTTCATCCTAGCATAATTATGACATTTAATTATGTCCTTGGTCCACATTCAACTATTAATTAAATAATTCATTATTGTTTAATTAATTCGTGTCCTTTTATTCTTTAGGATTATTAAATAAATAAATTTTATTTATTTATTCAATACGTCTTTAATTGTCTAAAGTCTTCCTTTAATTAAATAAATTTCATAATTTGTTTAATTACCTTAATTTGTTAATTCTTCCTCATTACTAAATAAATGAATTTCATTTATTTATTTAATGTGATGAGGGCACCTAAGACATAGAAAATAACCCACAAACAAGAGAATAATTTTATTATTCAAAAAATGGAGCTTCTTACATGCAGAGGATCTCAAATCCCCAAGTTCTACAACACATGCAAGTTACAGAAAGCTACAGAATAACCCTTTCGCAATATGCGAGCTTGTCCCCAAAAAACTACCAAAAATTAGAAACCGCACATAAATAGAGCTCCTCGTTAGTTTGGAGCCAAACAACATTCAAATTTGAGTTTAAGGCTGTTTGGCTGAAAATTACAACTTGAAGTTCAAATTTCAAAAGAACATTTGCAATTGTATCTTCTTAGAAAGTGCGCCAACTTCCTGGGGCCATAACTTTTGATCTGGGACTCCGATTCGTGAACCGTTTGAACTGTTGGAAAGGTCTCGAAGTCAATAATGCACTATAAATTTGCATTGCCAATTTTGGCAAGTTTCAGGGCGTTCTGGGAACTATAAGTGCCTCAAATCTAACTCAGAAGATTTTCAGGTGCAAATCTGGGAAACTAAAACTGCAATATCTTTCAACCTAGGAATAGAAAATAAAAACCGTAAATTGGGAATTTCATTATGATGAAAAGGGTATCCAAAAATGTAAAAACATCTAAAAACTAAGAAACTTGAAATTTAACTATTTTTGGGTGATGCAAGATTGCCCTTACACCACTGGGTGCTCCTGCATCAATATGTCACTAATACTCACAATTAAATAAATTCATTAATATATTTAATTTGTAACCATATCTTCTAAATTGAATAATTAATGTTTAATTATTTAATTGTCTGAATTAATATTCCTCTCATTTTAAATAAATGAAATTATTTAAAATATCATCACATTCTTAACTAATGGTCCATTTTGGTAAATAATAGACTGAAAAAAGATTATTTATTGTCTCACAAAATGCATATTTTGAGTTGATTTAATTCAAAATGGAAGCTTCCTTCCAAAAAATCAAATAAACTTATTTATTTCTCATTTATGAATTAAACCATTATTTAATTCATAAGTGAACAGTCCACAATGAATTAAATAATTTATATTATTCTCACTAATTTATTATTCCCACTAACTTATTTATTTATCTCATTTATGAATTAAACCATTATTTAATTCATAAGTGAACATTCCACCATGGATTAAATAATTTATATTATTCCCACTAACTTATTTATTATTCCCGCTAACTTATTTATTTATCTCATTTATGAATTAAACCATTATTTAATTCATAAGTGAACATTCCACCATGAATTAAATAATTTATATTATTCCCACTAACTTATTTATTTATCCCATTTATGAATTAAACCATTATGTAATTCATAAGTGGACTTTCCACCTTTTATCTTTTTGATTTTTTAAATCTCACAAGGTGGGCTATCTTATCTTTTTAATTTTAAAAATCTTTATTTTTAAAATTAATTATCTCATCATTTCTCCACCACTAATCTGATTTTCTCAGATGGCATCTTGACCATTCATTTAAGGATTTTTCCCTAACCCTAATTAGGGATGGTCAAATTTAATCTTGGCCTCTGATTTTAGGTTTTTGTCAAAATTCAATCTTGTCCATCCATTCAAAATTGTGTTTTCTATAAAATGCCAATTTTGTTCATAATGAGGGACTCGAGGATTTATGAGAGGAATTATAGTCATTTATCATTTAGTCATTTGTCATTTTCATAGGCATAGGCATAATTCTACTTAAATCCTTCAAAATTTGCATAGGAAAATGGCATAGTCAAATTGCTTACACATTCAATCTAAGGACATCAATCATACGCTGCAAACTAGAAGGTGGTATGGAGGTGATTCATGGAAGCTTCACGAATATCTGGTATAATCGTTTCATTATTATTTTCTTTCTTTGTGCTTCATAATTTATTTGGGTTTATATTATTGATCTATTCATTGCTAATACCTTAATCCTGAATTTTACCCATTGATACATTGGTGAACCCGACGTATTTCAACAAATAAAGAGCAATTTTTGGAGTTGGTTTCTTTTTGTTGTAGGTTTTGTTTGTTTTTTGTTGCAGGTTTTGTATCATTTTGGATAAAGCCCTAGTTTCCAAAGATTCAACCATAACTTTCAAATGGCTACTTATTTCTTCACAAAAAAAATTATACTACTTGGGGACAACATCGTGCATTTTTATTCTGAAAATCATATTTTTTGGATCCATTTTTAAGTTTTTATATTATTTTTTTCTTTTTTTCATGAAAAATTAATTTCGAGAGAAAATTATCAAATTTTTCAAATATTTTTACATTTCTAGAAATCTCTCTAAATTTTAATAGGGGTATATTCTTTATCTTTTAAATTTGGATGCACAATTATGAGTCAAATAACAGATCTTTTAAAATTGGGGTTTCAAAAACATTTGCTTAGATCTCCCAAACGGTTGTAGATCTAATTACAAAAACATTTTGGAAGATTTGGAATGACATCAAACACATCTAGTCCAGAAATCAAATTTTTTTGAGCTGGTTTGTATTTTTTATAATTTTTTTATGATCTTTCATAAAAAAATTAATTTCAGGTGTAAAACAGCAAATTTTTTTGATTTCTTTACATTTTTGGAAACCTCTTGAAATTTTAGACAGGCTTTATTATCTATATTTTTAATTTTAATGTCAAAAAAAATTCTAAAAATTAGATTTGTCTTGACTAGCTAACCCTCTGATCAATTATCTTGTTAGGGTTTTGGCTTTGTTGTTGGTTTTGTGCATGTGTAGAAAATAAACACTTCAAATGATACATTGGATCAAGTGGACAAAAATGACACATCTAACTATTTTTGTAGGTTGATAGTCAAATATCATTATCAAACTACTAATGAATCTTTCTGCAAAACGCATGTCGAAGACCCTAGTTAAATTTTTTGAAACAGATTGTCTAGTAGTGAAGAAATTTTTTCATTTGGATTAAAATTAACAAGTGTCTACTGTGTTTGGTGCGAACGCACATTTTTTTTATTACCCTCATGATTTGGTATATAGAAGTATCCTCTCCCCTTGCACATCTGTGCAATCCTGGGTGTAAGAGAAATGGTTACTAACTCTAGAATTTGGGTCTGTTCTAGTGGGAAAAAGTGCTCACCCCGGGAGGATTCAGACTGGTAGCACCCTGAACCCGAGGGACTTCCAGCCAGTACATAAAAGTGGATTCTTGGGGAAAGCCCAAGAATCATGTGTATGGTTCCAACAAGATGGATTCAAAAGAGGACTCTCGCTGCATGGATCATGCCCTACGAATAGAATGCCTGAATTAAACACCTCTTGTTTTAGTGTCCAACCATTCTTTGGTTGTTGCTTGGTATAGTGCAGGGTACAGTATCATGCCCGAAGACACTCACTAATGATCCCCTTGAGTAGAGATAATAGTTTTTGGGAAGTCACTACCCAAGAATTCGAATTTGGTGTGCTCAAATGATGTTAATGAGTCATGGAGGAGAGCCAATTCCACCAAAATTATAAGCTATCCACTCTCAAGAAGGAAAGGTGTTTATCACCAATCTGGGGTACATTAGTGGGCTATACCAAGTATACAAACCCTTGGCCTATTGGCCTTTTAAGATTGTACTTGTTTTATGTGTGCTTGCTTACACCCAAAACACTGTGCTTATCAAGTGCTTTCTAGATTACAAAAACATTATCCACCATATTCACATTTCTGGAAAAAAAATTTACCATTAGATAGATCAAATCTTTCATCAAAATGACAAGAAACACAATTCTTATAAACTATGTCGCATATGTCAAACTGTAATCATTCTTTTAAATTGCAAATGCTCTATTAAACCGCATTCAACATTTAAAGCACCACATCTATAGGCGTTGCGATGCAATTGAACCTCACAAAGTCACATCTGCCAAACCAAGTAGCATTTGTCAGTCCCCGAGCCGCATTTGCTCAAACCATGACACATTCGCTAAATTGAGTTGCATTTGTTGCCTCAAACGACGTATTTTCTTGTCACATATAAAATCTTCATACAAAGTCAAATCTGAAGTCTACACCTTGTCAAACATTGGTTCTAAGGAGATTCTGTCAGAAACCAATTTTGAAATTGCTCAAAAATTTTGACCATTAGTTTGCATTCTTGACTATAGGTTTCATCCTTCATTTTTTTAGTTGCATACATTAGGTATTAATTTTTCCCTAGGTGTTCCATCTTGCATACTTTGGATTAGGAAAATCTCAGCACAATTAGCAACATCATTGCATTCGAAACGAGGTTCTCTTGGACTTTATCATCAATCCCTTTTTCAATCATTGTCCCTTTTGTGAGACTTTTTCCGACTCAATAGTCTAGTTAGGGAAACTCACTAGTCATTTTGGCCTTGTCCTTGTCCTTTTCAACAAATTCCTTTAGTAACCAAAATTGAAAACAAAGATTGAGCTTAGAAGTGCTTAGGTATCCTTGTCTTAAGTTGCATTATAAGTTTAGACATTGCATATTTTATTCCCAAAAATCCAAAAACATTGTTCATCCTAGTCATCATCTTTAAACTTAGGCCTTGCATAGTGCACTCCTTAGTTGTCATTTTCCTTTGAGTAATCTCATTTTATGGTGGATACTAGACTCCAAAAATAGAAATGGAAAATGGAAAACTTTAGACAAGACCCCACTTCCATTGTCAACAATCCCACATACAACCCTAATTGGACATTTGAGGATCCGTTCATCAACACGAATAATCAACCTCTCATGACCATACCATCCTCATCAAATAGTCCATTTGAACCATTCTTACGTAAGGATGAGTACGATCAAATACTTAAGGAAAACCTAGAGGTAGCGGCACAAGATCCAGAAGCCTCCCAATTTGTAGAACAAATGGTCCTATACGATAAAGACAGATACTTGGCCATACTCCTAAGTCAAGGAGCTAAGTTACCTCAAGGATTCGACATTAACATGTTGAGATCAACATCTCCTAATGCTAATGTCCACAATGCACACATGACAAATAGTGGTCAAACTCCAAACGCCATGAGCAATACTTTCTTTGACACTACGATAATAGTGCATGCTACCTTCAATGTTCCAAACAACTCTAGCACAATAAACACCACATCCATTGAAGGATCACAAGCTACCATGATAGTAAATGCCACAGGGGCATCATCAAGTCACAACAATCCCCCCCTAATAGTCACGCCTACTACCATGAGCACACCTTTGACATATTCGCTCATTTGTATTTCACAAAATCCTTTGGGAGGAGGACAAAGATGTATCTTTATCCAAGGAAAACAACAAAACATTAACATGACAACATAGTCACATGTAATCACCTCCCAAGGATCAACTATGAACAATCCCCTTGGACAACCTCAACTATTTGGACAAGGTGGCCAAATGACACAACCTATGGCATCATTAGTACATCACAATGTTCAAGGTCACCATATTCCCCAAATAACTACACAAATGGTTGGGAGACACATCCCAACCTACTAATCTCATATTCATACCCACCAACATACACTCAATCCAATATTTCAACACCAATAACATGCCAACTCGAACACATCATACATGTTGTGGAAACAGTCCATCCCTCCACAATATACCAATATTCACGCACAACAAATAGGGACCTATGTTGTACCAAGCAATCCAACATGTGGAACCACAAATAACCCTTTTATGGATGCCTTACAAACAAGATTGATGGGTCTAGAGAAAACTATCCAAAACATACAAATATCAGGCAAGAAATCAAAAGTGTCATATGATCTAAATGTATACCCATTTGACATGAGCCTATACATGCCTCCATTTCCTCTAGGATATGTGTCACCCAATTTCACAAAATACAGAGGCAAGACAAACCCCATCAAACGTGTTCATGAATTTGCAACCAATTGTATGGATTTCACCTATGAACAAACGTACTTGATGAGACTCTTTTCCAAAAGTCTCACAGGTCCTGCCCTTGAGTGGTTCTCCACTCAAAAAGATATCCAAACGTGGGATGAGCTAAAACAAAAGTTCATAAAAAATTATGCATACAACATTGACATGGACACCTCTATTGCTAGCCTGTGCAGTCTCACACAGGAGGATGCTAGTGAGATATTCATCCCATTCTTTCAAAAATGGAGAAGTTTAGCTAGTCAATGTCATATTGACATACCTAAAAGGGAAAAGGTTGACATGTTTGTGAAAACACTTATGGGGCCCCTAAGATATGCATTGCAAGTACATTGTTGCACAAACTTCACGAACTTGGTTGAAAAAGGGGTCCAGATTGAGAAAGCCCTTATCACAAAGGGAGAACTAAGGTACGGTCCCAAAAATGCAAATCCAAATCCTCCCGCCGACAAGAATAAATACTGGGTAAAAAATAAACACATTACAAATGACGGTGTTGTTGATGCCAAGACTGTAAACATTGTGGGTCCTGTACTAGCCCTAAAAGGGGTTCAACCACAAAACAAACCAACAAGAACATTGAAACCCCCTACTAATGTTCCTTCAAACAACCAGAATAGTCAGACTAATCAAGGACAATACTGTTAGATAAGACAATTTCCTAGGGGTCGCACATACACTTCTTCGGGTGAACCCATTGAAGAAGTCCTCAATAAATGCCTCCAGAATGGGGTCATCACACTTCAAGAACCTAAACCATATGACCCAGGACAATTCAAACCAGCATTGTGGAACGATAATGCATTTTGTGAGTATCATCGAGCAAAAGGACATACAACCTCTAGCTGTCGACAATTGAAAAACTTAATACAAGATCTTATAGAAAGTCGCATCATTGAGATAAGTGGATCACAATTCACCTTCAATTCAGATCATATTATCCACAAGAATCCACTGCAAGACCATGGTTCTCATAGTGCTTCCACATCAGGTCTAAAGATAAACAATAATCATGCCAATTTCACCCAAACCAAGTATGACTATTATGGTGGACCTATTATAAATAATGTTCGAACTAATGATGAATACATTAATACCATTACGGTCAAGAGAGCACCTCAGTGTAATGCTACTACTCACAATGGCAAGGTCACCATAGTTGGTCCACCTCCCACTAGACAACCCAAAATCACCATACCTGGCCCATCTGCTAAATAACCAAAACCTGTCTCGGCCACAAAGCAAGGGCAACCCAAAAGTTAGTTCAACCTTATCGACCTGCTGGGCAAAACTCCCACGCAAATCTCTATCCTTGAGTTGATTCGTATCTCTCCCATGCACAAGGATATACTAGATAAAACCCTACAAGAGTCGTCAATCCCTAAGGACATTGATGTTAGTTAGTTTGATACCATGGTGGGATACCTCACCATGCCTCATCATGTCACCTTCTCGAATCAAGACTACTCATCGCCCAAGACCAACCACAATGATGCATTGCACATAGAAACTTTTGTCCACAAGCACAAAGTTAGATGGGTTTTAGTAGATGGTAGAGCAGGATTGAACATATGTTCCCTCAAATTGGTTAAGGCTCTAGGATTCTCTGAGGCATGCATAGACCCAACAAAGAGTATAGTGATCAAAGCATATGATGATGAAGAATGCTCTTCATGTGGCATTATCTCTCTCCCCATCAAAGTGAGACCAGTCATTGTGGACACAACCTGCCAAGTCCTAGATTTAGAACTACCATATAAAATATTGCTCAACCATCCATGGATTCATGCCTTAAAATTCCTTCCATCCACATATCACCAATGCCTAAAGTTTCCATTTGATGGTACAGAAATAACCATATATGGAGACCCTAACCCTTTCCAATATTGTACCAACCTAAGGGGTATTTATGAAAACTAAGTGCCTATTAACCAAGAAGCACCTAACTCCTCGTCATCCAAAGACATTGACCTATCCACACTCATATCATTTTCCACATCCGCTCCACGCACGTCTTCTACTACATCACCACCTCCTACAAACCCTAAGGCTGAATCCACTGTCAAGATCCAAGACCTTGGTTGTGGGGAGTTCAAACTACATACAACATACAACATAACAACAATACCCAAGCCTCCAAAGGAATATGGTCGGCCATGTTTCAGAATGGAACTCAAGGAAACTTTCAAGGTTCCACCAAAAATAGTTTTTATCAAATGGGGAGATATGAGTAACGAGGACCTTGTTGATATAACAGGATGGATCTATAAGGATACTATCACACTACCCCCATTACCAATTCAAAAATATGGCAAGGGTTATGACATAATGAAGGCTAAAGGCTACGACGGTACTAGTGGTCTAGGTGAAAATAAAGCTGGACGAAGAGAACCCATAGAACCTTTCAAAATTCTCAAGTATCTTAGATTAGGGTTTGGATCGCCCGATAATGATGATCGATGTACCATTGGACTTTCAAGTGAGCGAGTACATGCGTGGGAAAGTGTCGAGACCACTAAGGAAACCCTCACCGAAACTGACTCCCAAGAGTGGGAAGTTGACTCAGAATGATCCTTAAGTGACTATTGCCTTGATGATTTGTTTGTTGAAGCAAGGGAACTGACCTCTAAACAAAGATTTTGGAAAACATTTAAAATTGAATAGGCACCAAATATTCAAATTCCCACTACCACTCCCCATGACATACAAGACCCACCATTAGAATCCCTCTAGTTCAATCCATCTAAAATACCCAACGACACTGACAACCAGGACTCCAAGTCCTTCAACCCTTATTTTTCCAATGAATATGAGACTAGTGAAGGGGAATATTGGATAGAGTCTAATGTTGAGTGGGACAATGATAATATCATTTACAACATCACTGAATCTATCTGCATGCTTTTTGCATCCTCCCCTCAATTCACCAACAAGGACGATGGCATTTCCCTAGTTTATCCCCAGTTAGTTGATTGGGACCAACAAGGATCGCTAGTCCTGGATACATTTTAGAATGATGAGGAAATTGTAGAATTTATGGGATTATGTGAGGACATACCCATTGGTGATCATAAGTTAGGATTTTCCATCGATTTAGATTGCACGACATACTTCGGTGAGACTGCTCTGTCCTCCAGTCATAAAAGAAAAAATAAAAATAAAAGAAAAAATGAAACATCTCTAGGTGAAAACCGAAAGGCACCTGTTGACAACAAAATGGTAAAAAAAGGACGTATCTGTAGGTGAAAACCTCTCTGGGGTGCCCAAAGATGGAGAATTGGACTTTCTTCCTATGCAACAAGAGAAACCATCTATGCTTATTGAAGACACTATAGAAGACAATATAGCCACTGCAGAAGATCCTAAAATGGTCCTTTTTGCTGCTTCACTAACTGAAGAAGAGAGATCAAAATTTCATAAATTCTTTGAAAAACGTAAAATCAACTTTGCATGGTCTTATGTTGATATGCTAGGACTAGATCCAGAACTGGTTTTACACCATTTACCATTATTGCCTAATGCTAAACCAGTCAAACAGAAGTTGCGCAAAATGCATCCTCAAGTCGCTCTATTAGTCAAGGCCGAGTTGAAGAAACTTCTAGATACAGGATTCATACAGTCTATTGATTATGCAGAATGGATATCTAACCTGGTGTCAGTAACAAAGCCAAATGGAATGATTTGTGTTTGTACAGATTTTAGAGACATGAATAAGGCATGCCCAAAAGATGACTTTCCTTTACCAAATATTGATATCATAGTTGACCTCACAACAGGATATGAGATGTTGTCCCTCATGGATGGCTTCTCTGGCTACAATAAGATTTGCATTGCCCCTAAAGACTAGCATAAAACAACATTCACTTGCCCTTGGGGAACATACTGTTGGAATGTCATGCCATTTGGACTCAAAAATGTAGGTGCTACATATCAAAGAGCAATGACCACAATCTTTCATGACATGATGCATAAAATAATGGAAGATTATGTGGATGACCTTTTAGCCAAATCACTAACAAGGAAAGATCATCTAAAGGTGTTAGATACAATCTTCAAGAGGCTAGAAGAATATAAGGTCAAACTAAATCCTAAGAAATGTGTCTTTGGTGTCACATCTAGCAAACTATTAGGATACATAGTGTCTTGAAGAGGCATTGAGATCGATCTAGCGAAAGTAAAAGCCATCATAGACATGCCCCTGCCTAGAGGAATCAGTGAGCTCATAACCCTATAAGGCAGAGTACAATCCATTCAGAGCTTCATAGCCCAATTGGCCAATAAATGTCAACCATTCCAATATCTCCTGTGCAAGGGTATCCCCTTTGTGTGGACAGATAAATGTCAAGAAGTGTTTCAGCACATAAAAGATTACTTATTGTCACCACCAGTCCTCATGTTTCCCATTCATAGGAAACCATTGATCCTATACATTTCTACCACTACTTCAACACTAGGGGCATTGTTAGCATAGAACGACCACGAGGACAAAGAAAGAGCTATATATGATATCAGTTAGACATTGGTCAAATATGAATTGAACTACACACCAATTGAACGAGCTTGTCTAGTTGTGGTCTTTGTATTACAAAAGCTAAGACATTATATGTTAAGTCATCAAACACAACTAGTAGCAAAGATTGACCCTCTCAAATATCTATTAAGTCAGGCGGCATTAACAGGATGTCTGGAAAAATGGGTCATGATTCTGAGTGAATATGGCATTCAATATGTAGAAAGAAAGGCAATAAAAGGACAAGTCATAGTAGACCAGCTGGAAGATGCACCCTTACAAAGTGATCACCCGTTAGTGGTGGATATTCTAGATGATTTGATATTCCATACAGAACCAAAGGCACCTTCGCGACTCTATTTTGATAGATCACACAAATCATGGCTTGGGGGCAGGAATCCTGTTCATCACCCCTCAAGGAGATTCCATTCCTAAGTCTTTCCGCATTGCCTTCCCATGCACCAACAATGTGGTGAAATATGAGGCATTAGTTATAGGACAAAAAATTGCAATAAAATGGAAAATTAGAGCACTACATGTCTATGGGGATTTTCAACTCATCATCAACTAGGTTAATGATGACAATGACACAAAAGATGAGAAGTTGATGCCCTACAAACGGATGGTGGACTATTTCCAAACGTACTTTTATATGGTAACTTTTGAACAAATTTTGAGAGTGCAAAACAAGGTAGCAGATGCAATGGCTACAATAGGCTCCTTGCTCGACATACCAAGAAACATGCCTCAGCTAGAATTCCTAATAGAACAATTGTTGGTCCCCACCTATGACATTCCAGAGTTTGAGATGGTCTGTAAACTTGTTGGTCCCGACTCTCCCTGGTACCAGGATATTTATGACTACCTTGAGTATCAAACCCTTCCATTGAACCTGTCCAATAACCAAAGGAAGTCTTTTATATGAAAAGCCGCAAGGTATGCCATCATCGGTGACACCCTTTACCATCGTAGCCTTGACGACACTCTCCTTAGATGTCTCGACACCAATGAAACACATACAACCTTACGCGAAGTACATGGCGGTATATGCGGGTCTCATTCAAGTGGTCCTACTCTAGCCAAGAAAGTAACTAGACTTGAGTACTACTAGCTGACTGTTGAAAAGGATGCAATAGAATATTTCAAGACTTGTCACAAATGTCAGATTCACAATGATTTGATCCATGCTCCAGCATAGGAACTTTAGCCGATCACTTCTACCTGGCCTTTCACTCAATGGGGACTCGACCTCATGGGTAAGATTCATCCGACCTCGTCCAATGGCCATAAATTCATCATCACCGCCACTGAGTATTTTATGAAGTGGATCGAAACCATCCCTCTGACATACATAATCAATAAGCAAATATCCAAGTTCATCCTTAACTACATCATTTTTTGGTATGGCCTTCCACAATCCATCATCACTGACAATGGACATCTATTTAAAAATGAAGACGTTCAAGAGTTATGTGAGTGATTTCATATCCAACATCATTTTTCATCTCCATATTACCCACAAGGAAATGGTCAAGTTGAGGCATCAAATAAAACCATTGTCAAAATCCTCAAAAAGACTGTCAATGACGCTGGTCGTGACTGGCATATCCAACTCAACCCTGCTCTATGGGCTTACAGCACTAGTATTCGTATGCCTACAGGAGCTACTCCATTTGCCCTGGTCTTTGGGGCTGAGGCTATCTTGCCCATTGAGGTTGAAATTCCTTCTTTACGAGTCTTCCTAAAGGGTCTAACAAATGATGAAGAATATAGACAGTCACGCCTGTACGAGTTGGAAATATTAGAGGAAAGAAGGAAAATTTCCCTGAACCATCTACAAGTGTATCAGAACCGTCTTTGTCATAGTTACAACAAGAATGTTATGGTTAGGAAATTTGACATTGGTGACTTAGTTCTCATGCTGAACCCTAAAAACCAGGCTGACAGAGAAAAGTCGGGAAAGTTTGAACCAAACTGGTTGGGTCCTTACGTTATCATATCTTCTTTTGGTTCTGGAGCATATCAATTGGCTACCCCAGATGGAGAACATCTAAAAGAGCCTATTAATCATCTACATCTCCAAAAATTCTATGCATAGCATTAGGAGATTGAGCTGAAAACCATAAAATTAAAAACAAAAAAAAAAATTATTAAAAAATGATGAAAATAGTAAAGAAAAATTATTTGTCCAATAGTGAGAACCTGGCAAACAAGAACTTTGGATAAGTACGATGGTGAAAACTTGGAAAACAGACGCCATGCATAATCAATCATTGCTTTGCCATCTATTGTCACTTTGTCTAATATGGCCTAGGATGAAATACATTTTCCATCATTACCACATTATACTCTTCATTTCATGGTTGATAACGGTTGACATCAAGTCCTCTATATTGTCTATCTGGTACTCTAGGCACATCCCTTTCATATCCCTTAAAATTGGCTAAGTCTTGGACCTGATTGGGGGCAAAACATTTATCATATAATTACAGTAGATGACACACATGGTTTTGGCAAATTGGCAAAATGTCCTGAAAAAAGAAAAAAACATCGCAAAATGTCTTGAAAAAAGAAAAAAGAAAACGACCAAAAACATCGCAAAATGTCTTGAAGAAAGGCCTAAAAATTGAAAAATGTCCTAAAGAAATCCAAAGAAATCAAAACATGTCAAAAAAAAAAACATCCAAATCAATGTCAAAATCCTAAAAATGGAGTCAAAGTCAGTCATGTCAGTCAGTCCATGTCATTGTCCAAACTACGTTTTCTTTGCACATTTGCTACGTAGGCAAGGCTCATTCTTTTTTGATTTTGTGAGACATTAGGTCAGTCCTTGTAGGTTTGTCAAAATAAAATCATGATGTAATCTTTGGTCATTAAGACAAAGTCATTGGTTGTGTCGAACTATGAGGTCTCTGAGTGCATGACGTAGGCAAGGCCATCTGTCAATGAGCCCCCGAGGCCGCACTAGGTCAATCCATTAGGGTTCATAACACTACACTGGTACACATGTCATAAATCTTCAAGTCAAGACAAATCATTTTCCAAACAGGAAAACTCTTAAAACAAGGTATGGAAATTGTTATTCAAACACAAAAATCATATTATAACTAAAAAATCAACATATAGTCAACACAAGTCAAACTCGGCCAAACTTCAGTCAAGACTTGGTCAAAACAAGTCACATTATCATAATTGGTCAAACTGCCAAGTCTTGGTTCACTTTCAGATGTGTCCTTCTGAAAGATAACCTATGTCATTCATGCCTTAGGATGTGTCCTTCCTAGGCATCGTCACTGTCTTCATATGTGTCCTTCTGAAGAACAAACTATGTCATTTATGCCTTAGGATGTATCCTTCCTCGACATCATCATTGTCTTCACATATGTCCTTCTGAAGAACAATCTCTATCACTTATGCCTTAAGATGAGTCCTTCCTAGGCATCATCATTTGTCATATGACATTTTGAGGGGTCCCTTTGACCTTTAAGGATCAAAATCCTCTGGACATCAACATTATTCAGGATGTGTCCTTCCTGAATTTGACAATCTTTGACATTTCATTATCTTGGCATCAACAAAACATGACACCTGGGCATCTCGACATCATCAAACCTGACATCTTAAACACTCAGAGTCCAGACACACTTGGCAAACACTTGACACTTGTCTTTTGGCTTTCATCATGGTACTAGCTTTTCAGCGAGATCTTGCCAATGGGGTTTAGAAAAGCAGTGACATATCATAATTATCTTATCTTGTCTTTTGAATTTTTATCATGTTACTAGTCTTTCAGTGAGTTCCCAACAACATGATTTAGAGAAGCAGTGATGTATCATGGCGTTTGTCTTGACTTTTGACACGCATGATTACTAGTTTCTCAGCAAGATCCTGATTTGGAGATTTAGAAAAACAATGACATATCACAATAACGGCCTTATTTTGTATTTTGACAATCATGTTGCTAGTTTCTCAAGGATGTCCTAGCAACAGGGTTTAGAGAAGCAACGACATTTCATGATTTGTCATGCTTGTCATTTTCTGCTTGTGGTTGTGCTTGACAAAAAGACTGGGGAAATTGCGCTCTTGGTATGAGTCATGATCATCCTTGTCTATGACTACTTGTCTTAGGTGATGATATGACCTTGCACACCTTGATCTATGTCATATCATGGTGTTTGTTGGTCATCACAACAATCTACCCAATGATGATTAAGAGCAATAAAGATTAAAGTCCTATGGTAAAGTTTTGAAGGATTCAGTCTAGGAACTAACATGCATCTCATCTGGTCTGGTCATCTTCTCTCGTTAGTCTAGTCATCTTCTCTTGTTAGCTTGGTCATCTTCTCTCATCCATCTCATGATGATATCCTTCTTAATTGACCATTGCAGTTGTGTCGCGATGCATTGAATGCATCGAACATGAAGGCGAATGTGTCTTATGCGAATGCATATGTGGCACAACGCATTCGTTATTTTCCCTACAAACCTAATTTTGGCACGCAAAACAAAAAAATTACAAAGAAAGGTGGGGGTATGTACCGCTGGCTTCAAGCCCTCTAGCCACTTGAAAGTCTGCATGAGCTTGTCGTGATGCTCTGTCACTGGAATCACCATTCTCATTGTTGTTCTTTTCACTCTAAGCTCTCAAAATTTGCAAGGTAAATAGTAAAAGTGAATTAACTTTTACCACTTTGTCAACCTATTTATAAAGTCAAAATGACATTTGTCAACCAGGGTATTACTGGATACTCATTTGACCAACTTTGACTATCCCGTTGGCCACTTTAAACATGTCAGAATCCAAAACCGACTGCGCCATCATTTTTCTAGTCATCAAGTTGACTTATCGGGACCTTTTTCTAATGTTTTTTGCTGTCGACCAAAAATTTGAAAAAAAAATCGAGGGGCCATTGATACTCTATACCTTCACTGGGGCATGGCTTTGACTTATTTTTTTTGTCACAACGCGATAAGTGACATTATGACAAAGAGGGGCAAAATTTAGACACTTGAAAATTACCTAGGTCTGCAAGTCTTATTGGTACCACTTTCATCCTAGCATAATTATGACATTTAATTATGTCCTTGGTCCACGTTCGACTATTAATTAAATAATTCATTATTGTTTAATTAATTCATGTCATTTTATTCTTTAGGATTATTAAATAAATAAATTTTATTTATTTATTCAATATGTCTTTAATTGTCTAAAGTCTTCCTTTAATTAAATAAATTTCGTAATTTGTTTAATTACCTTAATTCGTTAATTATTCCTCATTACTAAATAAATGAATTTCATTTATTTATTTAATATGTCACTAATACTCACAATTAAATGAATTCATTAATTTATTTAATTCTTAACCATATCTTCTAAATTGAATAATTAATGTTTAATTATTTAATTGTCTAAATTAATATTCCTCTTATTTTAAATAAATGAAATTATTTAAAATATCATCACATTCTTAACTAATGGTCCATTTTGATAAATAATTTGAAAAAAGATTATTTATTGTCTCACAAAATGCATATTTTGAGTTGATTTAATTCAAAATGGGAGCTTCCTTCCAAAAATTCAAATAAATTTATTTATTTATCCCATTTATGAATTAAACCATTATTTAATTCATAAGTGAACATTCCACCATGAATTAAATAATAAATATTATTCCCACTAACTTATTTATTTATCCCATTTATGAATTAAACCATTATTTAATTCATAAGTGAACATTCCACCATGAATTAAATAATTTATATTATTCCCACTAACTTATTTATTATTCCCACTAACTGATTTATTTGTCCCATTTATGAATTAAACCATTATGTAATTCATAAGTGGAATTTCCACCGTTTATCTTTTTGATATTTTAAATCTCACAAGGTGGGCTATCTTATCTTTTTAATTTTAAAATTAATTATCTCATCTTTTCTCCACCACTGATATGATTTTCTCAGATGGCATCTTGACCATTCATTTAAGGATTTTTTCCTAACCCTAATTAGGGATGGTCAGATTTAATCTTGGCCACTGATTTTAGGTTTCTCTCAAAATTCAATCTTGTCCATCCATTCAAAATTGTGTTTTCTATAAAATGCCAATTTTGTTCATAATGAGGGACTCAAGGATTTATGAGAGGCATTATAGTCATTTATCATTTAGTCATTTGTCATTTTGATAGGCATAGGCATAATTCTACTTAAATCCTTCAAAATTTGCATAGGACAATGGCATAGTCAAATTGCTCACACATTCGATCTGAGAACATCAATCATACGCTGCAAGCTAAAAGGTGTTGTGGAGGTGATTCATGGAAGCTTCACGAATATCTGGTATAAGCGTTTCATTATTATTTTCTTTCTTTGTGCATCGTAACTTCTTTGGGTTTATATCATTGATCTATTCATTGCTAATACCTTAATCTTGAATTTTACCCATTGATACAGTTATAATGTCCTAGATCAACTAAAAAGGACCCCTACCCATATCTCCAACACAGAGTTCCTAAAAATCTTGCCTGCACATAGGGATATCCTAGAAAATGCATTAGATGCATCTTCCATCCCCACAAATCTTGAAGTTGACCAGTTCCAAGCTATGGTCAAACATATCACTACATTGCATCTCCTCACATTTTTGAGCATGATCTTCAAACCCAACCATCTCATAACCATGCACTCCATCTTGAAGTATTATTCCACAAGAAAAAAATTCAAACAATTCTTGGTGGATGGAGGTATGAGTTTGAATATTTGTACTCTAAAGCTATTGAAGAATTTTGGATTCTCTAAAAATGCCATCAAGAAAGGAAAAGGTATCACTATCAGGGCTTATGATGATCATGAAAGGGTTTCTCAAGGCACCATTCAACTCCCTATCCAAGTAGAGCCAGTAATTATGGAGATTACTTGCCAAACCCTTGACCTTTAACTACCATACAACATCCTCCTAGGGTTCCCATGGATCCATGGGATGCAAGCTATCACATCCACTTTCCACTAATGCATTAAATTCCCTTATCAAAACCAAGAAGTCACGATCCATGGTGATCCTAAACCATTCTATTATTGCAAAATTTTGGAGGCCAAGTATTGTAAAATCCCCCAATTCCTAAAAAATGATGAGGGACCCACATCCCCTTATGATCCACTTATGAGAAAAAGACACCTTCCATCCAAAACATCCTAGATGTTGAAATTGTAATCTGAGATAATGGGTGTGGAGACTATAAAATGAAAAAGAGTGCCTTTGTGATAGGAGAATTACCTCAACCTCCTAGATCTCATGGAAAACCACAACCAATCGACACATCTCAGACCTTCAAGGAAGAACCTACCATCTTCAGAAAGTGGGGAGACCTAAGCAAACAAGTGGTAGATGAGAAAGATGCATAGAGCCTATTGTATCACTTGATGAAAGGTTCATACTTGATCTTACCATGGAAGATGGTAACAAAAGATTATAGTTAATGCGTGTATGGGGCTACAAAAAAAATGAAAAGCTCGAGAAAAATGACAAGGCCTATTATAACCTATTGTTTCTGAGAAGAGCTTAAAGAATCTTTGCCTTGGGTGTACCCATATAAAGATAACCATTCTTGGCAAAGGTACCCCTATTAAAAAATTCAAAGCTCCTCCTCAATTACCAGTATCCACAGGTCTACCTCTAGATAACTATACCTTCAATATAACTAACATTTATGACGAGGATTACATCTTTGATTTACCCATGTTATTTGAGGATTCCTCCCTTTTTATGATCACTACCATGTCTTTCAAGCTGAGTAACCAAACCACTAAACTAAAGCTTGTTTACCCCCAACTGATAGAATGTGACCAATGAGGACCATCGAACTTAGACACATTCAAAAATGATGAGGCTCTCTCGAAATTCATGGGACTAAGGGATACTTTACCATATGGAGATCCTAAAGTAGGATTTGATATTGAGTTGGACACACACACATACTATGGGAAAACAATTGAATCTCTTAGTTTCAAAATATAAAATCTAAGAGTAATATCTAGGTCTCTAAGTGAAAACCACATTGTGGCACTTTCTAACCCAAAAATAGTAAAAAGAAAGGACATATCTGATGGTCAAAACCTGTTTGAGGTGCCAAAGGATGAGGGATTCAATCTTCCCCTTAGTACCATCCATTAGGAAAGATCAACAGTACTGGAAAAAAAATGCAACCCCTTCAATCTAGGAGTTGAAGAGACACCACACATCACTTTCTATGCAAAGTCACTTTTGACCAAGGAATAAGAAATTCTAGCTGCATTTCTAAAAGAAAGGAAAGTAAATTTTGCATGGACCTATGCTGACATGCTAGGTCTTGATCTAGAGGTAGTAACTTCCATCACTTAGTAGTCTATCCAGAGGCAAAGCCAGTAAAACATAAATTAAGAAAGATGCATATGCAGATCGCATTGTTAGTCAAACTTGAGCTACAAAGACTCCTTTATGTTGGCTTCATATGACCCAATGACTATCTTGAATGGGTTTCCAACCTTGTACTTGTTTCTAAGCCCACTGGGGGCATTTGAATTTGCACCGACTTCAGGGCCCTGAATAAAACATGCCCTAAGGATGACTTCCCTCTTCCCAAGATAGACATGATTATGGATTTAACATTAGGACACAAAATGCTATCATTGATGGATGGGTTTTCAAGGTATAATTAGATTATGTTAGAAAACGATGATCAACATAAGATAGCCTTCACATGTCCATGGGGCAATTATTGTGGGAACATGATGCCATTCAGGTTAAAGAATGTTGGAACTACATACTAAAGGGCTATGACTCTGATTTTTTATGGCATGATCCACAAATATGTAGAATACTAGATATGGATGACATACTAGCCAAATCACAGAAGCATTAGGACCACATAGTAGCACTAGGCTCTATTTTTTATAGACTGGGAGAATATAAAGTACAACTCAATCCTAAGAAATGTGTCTTTGGTGTGCAATCAAAAAAAATTCTAGGGTATATTGTATCAATGAAGGGAATCAAGATCTAGATCCTACAAAAGTAAAAGAAATTCTTGAAATCGAAGCACCATGAACATTGAAGCAATTAAGGGGTTTGTAGGGAAGGCTCCAATCCATTCGTAGATTCATAACAAAATTAGCAAATAAAACCATCCCATATTCTCATCTACTACACAAGGGGGTAGCATACAAATGGGATGAAAAATGAAATCATGCATTCAATAAAATCAAGGAATACTTGCTAACACCACCAGTCCTCATGCCATTGATCCAAAACAAACCATTGATCCTATACATATCAATGATAGCAGTAGCCCTTGGCACTCTTCTAGCACAACATGATGAAATAGGGAAAGAGAGAGCCATTTACTATATTAGTAGGACCTTGGTAGGACATGAGCTAAATTACACATTCATTGAGAAAGCTTATCTAGTAGTGGTGTTTGCCTCACAAAAATTAGGCACTACATGCTTGCTCATCAAATAAAGCTCATCACCAAGATGAATCCTCTAAAATATATACTCTTTAAGGAAATATTCATAGGATGAATGGCTAAGTGGGTTATGATCCTAACAAAATATGACATTGAGTATGTAGAATAGAAAGCCATCAAGTGATAGGTAATTGCACATCAACTAGCTGAAGCACCTATGTATGTAGAGAACCCCTTGGTATCATAATTTCCAAATGAGTTTGTTTTCAACCTTAATGAAATAGATCATTGGAAGGTATATTTTGATGGATCATACACACAACATGGATTAAGAGCAGGATTCCTCTTCATCACACCTCAAGGAGATTGTATTCCTAAATCATACAAGTTATCTTTCTTGTGCACCAACAATATTGCCAAGTACGAGACCCTTGTCATTAGACTCTAAATTGCAGTATGGTGGAAAATCATGGCACTTAAGGCTTATGGGGACTCACAGCTAATTATCAATCAGGTCAATGATAAATATCAAACAAAGGATGACAAACTTACCCTGTACAAGAAACTAGTGGAGGATCTCAAACAGTTCTTCATTGACATAACATTTGAGAAAATATTGAGGGTAAACAATAGAGCAACTAATATTATGGAAACAATTGGATCATTACTAGATATCCCATACAACATCCATAAACATGAATTCCTGGTAAAGCAGCTTCTCATACCAGCTTTCAAAGTACTATATTTTGAGTTTGTGTGTGAAATCATTAGTCCCAGTGATCCTTGGTACCATGACATATTCACCTACCTAATAATAGAAGTCCTCCTTGATATCACCCCAAACCTTAAAAGGACCTTCATAAAAAAGTCATCTTGTTTCATCATCTTAGGTAATACCCTCTACTGTAGAAGTATTGAAGGAACCCTCTTGCAATGCCTTAACCCTAAGGAAACTTTGACTTCTTTAACTAAGGTACACGATGGTATTTATGGTTCACATTCTAGTGGTATGACCTTGGCCAAGAAACTGTTGAGGACTAGGTACTACTAGTCTACGATGGAGAGGGAAGCTCACATGACTGTCTAAAAATGTTTACAATGTCAACAACATGGGGACCTCATCCATGCCCCGACTTAGGAGCTCCAACTGATTATAACACCCTGATCCTTTTCATAATGGGGGCTCGATCTCATCAAAAAATTCACTCCCACTTCATCCAATGGACACAAGTTCATTATTACTAACACATAATACTTCACAAAGTGGTTAGAGGCCATCCCAATGACCTATATCATAGGGAAGCATATATCCAAGTTCATCCTAAACTACCTCATTCTCATTACAATGTCCCACAAGCCCTTATCTCAAATAATGAGACACCTTTTAAGAACCAAGATGTTCGTGAGCTATGCCAAAATTCAATATCCAACATCACGTCTCCACTCCATACTACCCCCAGGGTAAAGGCCAGGTTGAGGCTTCTAATTAAACCATCCTAAAAATCCTCAAGAAGACAACCAAGGAAGTTGGTCATGATTGACACCTACAATTGAATCATGCCTTATGGGCCTACCAAACGAATATCTGCACACCTACATGTGCAACACCCTTTTCCTTGGTTTGCAAATCAGAAGCCATCCTTCCCATTGAGATCGAACTCTCATCCTTAAGAATATCATTGCAGAATCTCATTACTAATGAAGAATATCAGGTACCACAGTTAAATGAGCTAGAACTATTGGATGAGCGATGCATGGATGGTTTGAATCACCTACAAGTCTATTAAACCTATCTCAAAATGAGATATAATAAAAAGATGAAGAGTCAGTCATTTCAAGTTAGAGAGCTCGTGTTGAAAGAAAATCAGACGAACGTACCCAATCTAGACAACAAGGAAAATTTTGAACCCAATTGGTTGGAGCCCTTCATCATCATGACAAGTTATAAATCAAGAGCATATTAGTTATCCACACTCGAAGGTGAGCTCTGCAGGAGCCTATCAATAGCTCCCATCTCAAAAAAAATTATGCCTAAGCTTGCAAGGTATAAATCCAAAAAATACAGAAAAATCAAAAAATATTTTTTTAAAAAAAAAAGAAAAAGGATTGAAAACAATAAAGAAAAGGTGGCGCTTTGGGCAAGTACCTTGGTGAAAACCTGGCAATCAAGTGCCTGGTGTAAATAAGCACTTTCTATCCACCATGGATTCTTTGACTTGTTCTGCATCACCTACCAATGCTTTCCATCATGTTCACCCATCACATTCCATTGATCCTTCCATTACCCATTTGCATCTGCATCATAGCTTGATCTTGTGTTGGTATCATGTTCCATCCTAGAACTACTTGGCACTTTCCTAAGGTTAGTTTGTCCCACCTATATCAAAGTAGTCTATCACATCACGCTGTGGGAATTTCCTCATACTGACATTGGATTAGATTCGTGTATATTCTTGAAATATTCCTTGAAAATTAGAAAATCTAAAATTATTCTTAAAATCATAAAATCCAAAAACATTCATAAAATCAAAAAATCCAAAAACATGGAAAACATATAAAAAAATCCACAAATAAGTTGAAGATAGTCTTTGAGCTTGAATGTAGGCAAGGCTAATAAGTGATCAACCCTCGAGACATTAGACCAGTCCCTTAGGAAGTCCTCATAATAAATTGACAATCCACACATGTTCATATTTCATCAATAAACGAGTATGTGCCAGTTGAACTACATGGTCTCTGTGTAGATAACATGGGAAAGGCTAATCTTTGATCAGCCTCTGAGGCCCCTAGGATAGGTCCTTAGGTTAGGTTCTTGGTCAAAATCTTGGAAAATACCAAAAAAATAGCCTCAAAACATTTCAAAAATACCAAAAACATTAAAAAAACCCAAAATCATCCATCCCACTTCAAAGTTCACCCACAATAAACATCCACTCATAATAAATGATCATCACCCCCAACCTTTGGTGAAACAATAAAAAACAAGTATGGAAAATTAAAAGTGAAAACTCAAACGATAAAAGTTTCATGTCTAGGTTAGTAGGTAAACAAGTTGGTCAACTCTTGGTATCAATAGTCCATCTCGTTAATCTCACAATCATCTAATAATATCATGTCCTAGGATGTATCCTTCCTACAATGGACATCACCATCAGACATCACTGTAGTTTAGTCTTGGCTAGAGGTATAAAGAACATTAACTAGTTTGTTTGTTTGATCTTTGTCTTGTTGATTTATCTTATTGTGCTCATTCAAATGACCTCTTGATGATGTCTAATCAAAATGATTTAGAGAGAAAGGAATGGGGCATTTATCATTGTCTTTTGTTTGTTGTGTTTGTTGGATATTCTTGTAATATAACCTTGTTTGGTTTGTAGGGAGGATGTTTTGGATATCTTGTTGACTATTATATTGGAAGGTTTTTCCTTTCTATGTTTTGGTCTGAAATGTTTGAAATGTCTAAAGTAAATCCTAATAAGGTTTTGTATGCCAGGTATGAACAAGGATACTCCTATCTGAATGTTGAGTCAGAGTCCATCACACTAGGTAAAATGCCATCCAAGTTTTCTATTCTTTGATGCATCGTATCTATGTTTGTTATCAAAAATAAGGAAAGTAATCTCTTTATGTCCCCAATCCCTAATAAGAAACACGTCATCATTATCACTCATCATCATATCTAATAAAGTCTCCACATCTCATAGACTTGTTAGACTTCTACATCATCTCTGGTGTGAGATGACAGTCAAAAGCTACTTCCCCCAAATAATGTGGTTTAACAATTTATTGACATGATTTAGAAGGAGTTTAAAGACCAAGTGTTTTCAATACCACTAATGGATCAAATTTTTGATCTTCAATTATTATTGGACAATTTGAAATAGTATCTTGGGTGACATGAAAAATCCTATAACACTGTTAGAGATTCAATATCAAGAGCTCAAGGCATCATCAAGCATACTTCAATGCTAGATGATGAAGTACAAACAATCCTAAAGAAACATGATGATTTCTTAGTGCATAATGTTGAAGAAGGGTGGCCATGCCTTAGTTTAGATTCCAAGTTTTTGTAGTTAGCTAAAGACAATTCATATGTCATTTGTCAAATTGTAAATACATGTAACAACTTTGAACTCCTCCATAATTTTGGACTCCATTGTTGAATAAGTCAAAGTTGTTAGACTTTTCCTTGTTTAGCTCTTAGCTCTCATATATAAATATGAGAGAGCTCATTTGTAATTTTCACCTTTAATCAATTGCAATGAAGTGTTGCTAAAATTGTTTTGAGACTTTGATATTTTGCGTTCAAATTAAAAATACAAATCTATTAATGAAAAGAAGGCATATTTTGGTATCAAACTTTGTATTGAATCAAGATTGTTAGAGTGAGAGTGTTCTTATGTCATTTTTGCTTGATCTTTCTTATTGTTAATGGAATAAGTGGCATTTCTCTATTATGATTGGAAGGGATTTCAAGATATAAGTTTTATAAACTTTGTGTTATATTGAATCTCTTGGAATTGTGTGTGTTGAAAGCATTTGATGGTGAAAAATTATCAAGAATTTGAGATTGGAATTGTTCACTTTGTGTGTGGATCATTGATATTGGTAGTTGATAGACTTTGTGCTACAACTAACGATAAGGTTACTCTTGAAATCATCTTGGAATCATCGTGGGAAAGCAGTTGAAGAGTTTGTGTTTCAGTGGGTTTTCCTAAGTTACGTTTGTTCACTGGTACTTGCGAGTATCAACTATTATTGCTCTAACTAGTTGTATTTGAGAATATCATTGTTATTTGTTACTCTTATCTTGAAACGAGAGGATGTGCTAATGGAGACACACCCCATGGATAATCATAATGTATATATTTTAGTTTAGTTTCTAGTTAATTGTAGTGAGCAATAAGAAGGGAGCCTCCCCTTTGTGAGAGGAGAGGTTTATCTCATAATAATTGTGACTGAAATCTCTATTTTTTAATTTATAAAGGGATTACAAAATACTCACCCAACATTATTAAAATATGTTTCTTGTATAAAAGAATATAATTATTATTTAAAAATAAATATAATAAATTATAAATGTCAATTTTAAAATTTAAATTATTTAAATATAATTTTTATAATAGATCATAAAAATAAAATAAATTATATTTATAATTTAAAAACATGTCTTATTTTATTGTATATGTATAATTATGATTATATAAATTAAGGTACAATTAAAATTATATAGATTTAATAATTAAGTTAATATTATAGTTATAATTAATTAGAATATATTTAATTATTTTAAGTAAGATTTAATTATATGAATAAAATAATCTAAAAATAAATATAAAAATGTTATCTTTTGACTTATTATATATAGATTATTTTATATATATGCTAGTTATACATGATTATTTGTATAAATCAAAATTTATATATAAAATTATATTATTATATAACTAATTATATAATGTTAAAGTGCATTTAAGTTCTATCTTTCAATCATCTTGAGTGGAGAAAATTATAATGGTAATTATAAAGGACAGATGAATTTGTCATAAAAAAGGAAACTGCTATAGTTGAGAACTATCTTAAATATGTAATGCACATTTATGTTATGGTTGATTTAATTTGCTTTCTAAGAATCTATCCAATAGCAACTTGATCACTGATCTAATTATTTTAGAAAAAAAGTAAGTTTGAGGCTACTACTTGCTTGGAAATATTTACATCTTTGTATGTTGTATCTTTGCCCACTTGAAACATAAGCGCCACAGAAGGGTAGGTTTTTGTTGTCTGCATTCAACACAACACAAGATAAAACTAGCAATTGCACCTTGGTGTGCAATGGGTACGCCGAAGAGGTGTGGAAGGTCAATTTGAAAAAAAAGTCTATTTTTTGGATACATTTGTGCAATGTGATATGCATCCATTTACAAGGATCGAAACAAGATTGAAACAAAACTTGGTAAACAAGAAAATAATCAAGCTGTTTATCATAAATATTTTGTCATAATACATTTCCCTTGTTAGGTCTGTCATTATTGGTACATAGTTTTAATGTTTGGCGACTTTGATTAATTTAACTGTCAAATGTTATGTCGTCGGCAACACTATACAATATGAGTTCAAATAAAGAGGTGAAAATTATTCAAAGCACACAACACACCAACAAATGACAAAAATATCTCATATAGTGAATTCCAAAAATGAGACTATTTAAGCTGATGCATATCATGAAAAAAATAAGAAATAGGGACAATGTAAAATCCATATGTAAAAAATTTACTTACCTTTCTTTCCTCTAAATGTCCATACCCTGCTCCAAAGCTCTCATTTTTGCACACAAAGGTAGAATGCTAACAAAATTTATGAGATTTGGCTAAATTGTGTGAATTGTATTTTCTTGAAAGTTGGTAGAATTTTTTTAACAAATTCATATTGTGGAATTATGGCAGGTCATGAGGCAACATTTGTTTTAGGCATTTTGTCAAACATTTTAAATCCCTAATTCTTTTCAAAATTCCATTTTTGTGGTCCTGCTTGTAGTTGAGGCATTTGATGATAACTATGGTAAATTATTATTTACCAGTTGAAATCAATAATTAACAATTTGAAATTTGACCACATTAACCTATTTTTGGTTGAGGACCCAACTGGAAGGGTAAATTGCCAGCAACTTCTTGGTCTATTATGAGTCTACTCAATTCTATCAGTAGTGTTTGGGTGGATAACAATTGAGACTTCATTAGTGCAGTATAACCGATTTCTCAGCTTGAGTCAGTCACACTCCATGTGAATTATTGCATGATTGGATGCATTCACTACATTTCACCACATCAAAATAATGTTCATGTTCATACTCATGCTCATGTTCATGGCCATTACTGTGATTATGGTTATGATCATGACAATGTTCATGATCATGATCATGGTTGTGGTTATGGTTACAATTGTGATTGTGCTCATGTCCATGGTTCTCTTTGTAAATACCATAATCAGAATTGTGATTGTGAAGATGATTTGCATGCCCATTCACATTTGAGTCATTGCAACACCCATTGATAATGATGATGAGCATGACCATCTTTCTCTCCTTTCAAGAGAAACATGCTATGGAATGTTACAATTAGCCAAGTGCCCATGTCTACTAGCCTATGTTACCATCAATGTGACAGGAAAGCGTTGTTTCATGTCACAACAATCGAAATGCATTTCCTGTCACGAACGGCCATTTCCAAGCCGTTTCCAAGGTTGCCGAAGGTTGCGAGAGGAATTTTGAAAATAAAATAGTCACTAGTGTTTTTAATGCTTTCCCTACTTAAACAATGAATAATATGACTCGATTTATGCATGTCATCCTTGCATAGGGGCCATGCTAATCTTCTCTGTATCGTTCCAATTTTATCGGACAACTCAACACCTTTGAAGAAAATTTTAAAATACAGGGCACTTAGGTTGGCAACAAAATTCTTCAGTTGGGGGTTCCATATTATATTATGTGATTGGCAGCCTTGTTGATGATAGAGATGTAACATTTTTAGCTGCAACTTGCCAGCAATGAATCTTCTCAGAGCATCTTCCTTGCTATGGAGTTCATCAACAACGATCACTGCACTTTGGAGTGACTCTGCCTAGCTTTTTTGGAGGAAGAGGGTGCTTCTATGTGATTGGAAGTTGTTCTTGTGCAAAGATGTATGCAAGGTTTATGTGTACAGTAGTAGCACTTGCTATTTCTAATTGTATCCATGCAACTTTTAGCTATTTCTAGCACTATTTTGCTACTTTTTTATGCTGTTTTGTATCAGCCTATAGATGTTTTTCTCTGGACTTCTCTGCTGCTATTTTTTAACAGCATTGTTGTTGGATTCCCTACTGTTGTTCCTTAACAGCATTGTTGTTGAATGTTTTCAGCATTATTGCTGCTTGTTATTCTGTTTTTCTTATTCCAATACAAAAAAAATGAATAATATGACATGCAAATGAAAATCTTCAATATACAGCCAGTTAAAATAATGATTGCATCCTGATCAACGAAACTGTACATATATCCATAAGTTGAGCATTAAAAGACATTAAAGCTGGTATAGTTCAACAATAATTTTTTGATGATCAAATTACATGCATAATATTATTAAAAATAGTGTGTTGTAATAATAAATTATTAGTTGAGTGAAAATAGTTATTAGTTCGGTGAAAATAGTTTTTGAATTTTTGCGTTGAAAATATAAAATTATTTAATTTTTGTTTTAATGGAAAATATAATATATTATTAAATTATTTATAATATAAAATTATTTTATAAATGAAAAATAAATTTATTTTTTAAATATTTACCGTTAATTTTTAAAAATATTTTTATATTATATAAACTTTTAATATATATAATATATATATTTCTTATACATCGTTATACAACCTCTAGATATCCCATATCTCGTCACATGTTGTCGTTGCCCTTACGATTTCCATTTCTCATTTTTGGTAACATATCTAGCACAACCATCCACAAGTAGATATAACCCATGAAAGTAAGCACCACCAATGCTACCTTAGTTAATAGGGAGAATATAAACTTTTAATATATATAATATATATATTTCTTATATGCTGTTATACAACCTCTAGATATCCCATATCTCGTCACATGTTGTCGTTGCCCTTATGATTTCCATTTCTCATTTCTGGTAACATATCTAGCACAACCATCCACAAGTAGATATAAACCATGAAAGTAAGCACCACCAACGCTACCTTAGTCAATAGGGAGAATGCAACATTTATGTATGTTTCCCTCATTGATCTCCGCCCTCTTTTCACTGCACCAACAATCTTCCTTATGTCATTAATTCTACAACCATAGCTACGTCTGCAAATTATGTAGCTACCATAGAGCCTTCCACACCCATAGCTATCTCCACATCTATTGCTGCTAATGTCGGTGCATCATTAATTCCATCGCCCACCATGGAAGTCATGCCCTCCTGCTTTAGCTCTCCATAATTTTTATGTCTTAAGCAAGATAACCTTCTCATATAGCATAGTATTCAAACCTGCATTAACTTTTGTTTTCTCAGATGTTTAGAAGACCTAAATCTGTAAAGATGAATTATGTACTAACTTTGAGATGACTAGATCCAGGATTATAAACTCACAAGAAATTAGAATATTCCTGTGAAAGAGTACACTAAGGATTCTTATGTCTCCTTGTTAGGAGGCTCACTACAGAGGCACCGCCCTATTTTGGCAGTTACTATATTGGACAACTTGAAGCTGGAAGAGGATGCTTTTTCAGTAAGAAATAAAAAAATCAAATATACTAGCAATCACACCTTGGTGTGCAATGGGTATGCTGAAGAGATGTGGAAGGTCAATTAGGGAAAGTTTTGATCTATTCTTTGCAATTTGTTAATTAACAATCTTAAACACCTTGCAAAGGTTGCGAATCTCAAAGACCTGTTCATTTTCCCTTAAATACCATTTTCCCTCAACACCATTGCCAGGAGTGTGCAACAAATTAAAGACTATCATGTTGGTCTATAGGCATGTTGTGTAGTAACTCCACAAAAATGCAATGTATCATGCAAATCCATCACACAAGAGGGTTGTATTGCACACTTCTTAAATTAAAAAAACAAATTAGAAAATATGCATTATGAATTCATAGCACATTAATTAAAAAACACACAATTTCCTTTAAAAAATATAATGTCAAAATTGTCTCCCAATATTAGTTTTCAATTAAATCATGTACACTTAAGATCCATATTGTCAAGTACAAATGGTTAAGTGATGTTAATGATAGAATAATTAATGTTTTTTTGGTGTCTACAATATGTACAAATAAGTAAGATATGATCCTAAAATCTCATGTAAAAATGATCACCCCTAATATAGGAAATATGATAAGATAGCTATATAGGAATGCTAAAAAATATAGGTCCTCATATGGTGGGGTAAGTGCACAAAGATTAGGGACCAAAAAGTGGCAACCCACCTTTTTGGGGCGCTACAAACCTAAATGCAAGTGTGTTATAACAAACTTGCATTATCAAACTTGCATTATGTTTAACACACTCACATTATGTTTAATTTAGACAATAACACTAGTGCATTATAACACACTCGCATTATGGTCAACTTGCTTCTAGGTGGTCTACGTATAATCCCCTCCTCTCTCTCTCCCTATTGCAAAAATAATATTAGTCTATTGGAAATGGGCCCTAATTATCTTCTTGATTGGATCCCTATATGTGAATGTATAGTTTACTTCATGCTATTATTTCTACATTGAGACCTTTATTGCACAAACAACATCTTTTGCTAAATGCCCCACCAATTGACCTCATCTACGTGTTATGAAATATTCTAGTTACAACTACAATAACTTGTAAGGTGTGAGTAGTCAAAAATGAAAGAGCATGGGGATTTGGAGAGAATCATGAAGTAGTTATGGAAACATTAGGATAACACTACTTGGCTAACTAACCTTGATTTGGGTCATATTAGCCTATTGGCAATGGACCCTAATTATCTCCCTGATTGGATCCCTATATGTGAATGTATAGTCTACTTCATGCTATTATTTCTACATTGAGACCTTTATTACACAAACAACATATTTTGCTAAATGACCCACCAATTGACCTCAACTACATCAAGTGTATATATATATATATATATATATATATATATATATATATATATAAATTAAAAAATATATTAAAAACCCATTCACAATAAATAAAATAAATACTTTATCTAAAAACTTTTGGCAGCATGCAGGTGAAGCATACCACACTACAATCGTTGAAATTCATAAAATATATTTTTCTACTATTTTGCACAGGGTAACGAATAGATGGCGGGTGGACTGAGAGGAGGAAAAAGCCAAGTGCAGATTTAGGCGTAGCATGGAAAAGGCAATGCTCTGAGGTTTGGTTCGTTCAGGGCAGTGGTGACGGCTGCGCCCCATCTTGGAGGCATGAAACAGGGTAATATGGTGATGGAGATCATGGCACTTTTAGTGTTGGTTGTGAACGATACATGTGACCCATTTCATTCCAGATTATCACAGAACACCAAATTGAATAAACTTCAAAATCTAGATCCTGGAATGCACGGGAATTGCTCAAACAAAGAACTCAACAAAACACCCGGATTTCTGTACTAAAACTCAGATAATCCCTACTTCAATTTCATTGCTCTGTGCATTGAGGTTAAGTTTAATCCTCCCAAAAATAAGAACTAATGTGTTGTTGAGGTTTAAAGTTGAAAATGCAGTATAAAAACAAATTTTAAAAGTTGGAAATGCATTATTACCTCTGTTCTCAAGTGTGTTAAATTTGAGAAGTGCAACAATTGGTTTTGATTTTTCTCTGTAGTTGTAATTTATGAGATGTGCAGCATTTGATTTGGTATTTTTCTTTGTATTTGTATTCTTATTTATAAGCAGTACATGTGGTGGCATACAGGAATACTCATAAATACATTCGCCAGTTGCAGTAACTGCATTAAGAACAGAGGGGAAGAAATCTGAAAATCAGATTTTGGCGATCAAATTTAGAGCAGATTCAATTCACCAGTGAATGGAAAAGACAGCTGAGAAGACATTGCTTATGAGTCATCGGACAACACTTATACATGATGCGATAGTGATACTGTACAAGCCTTGACAGACATCTCTTTGGTTTGTCAAAACCCTTAGAAAGAAACAGGGCAGTAAAACTTTTTCTTGAGTTAAATCTCTAGGAATCTTATAAAAATATTCAAAATCTCTGGCAGCAAATACGTCCAAACCACTGAGCTGGAAAACAAGATTTGAGATCATTTTGGGAACGGCGCATGGGATTGCATATTTAAATGAAGAATCCCCCTTTCGAATCCTGCACAGGGATATCAACGCTAGCAACATACTTCTAGGAAACGACTTTCAGACCAAAATTGCACACTTTGGACTTCGCCGGAAAGTTTAGCAGGCGAGAGAAAGCTGAAATCCGGCTCCGGCACTACCGCCAGAAAAATATCAAAAACAAATTCCAGAACACGGGAATTAGGAGTAAAAACGAGTTTCTTCGGCTCTATCATTCCATCCACTGATGACGTTAAATGCCTGAGAATGGAAGAAGGTTGTAATGGGGTGTTTGGGTGCCATTGTCTAGGGAGATTCATCCTACTCATGCATTTATCCGGATGTATGATTTCCGTGTGCGAAAGAGAAAACCAGAACTACTCCATATTTTGTCAGCTCGGCAATCAACGGACGAAACAGTTTCAATAGTCGGCAGACGCTCCAACCCGTTGATCACCAATTTTAGCTTGAGCTCGTTCAAATAGGATACGCCTTCGGCGTAAATGAACACCCTCTTGAAGAAATTTAACAAAATTCAAGAAATTGCGAGGACTGGTTTGAGAGGTTCAAGTCGTGACTTGTACAAAAACACATATTAGGGCATCAAGACTGATAACACTCGAACAGTTCAAAGAACATTGAGTTATGGCTCATAAACTGCAATTACAAAGTGATGAGCATCCTAATCTAAACTTAGCTTTTCCTTTTGTGATGTCAAATTGTATGGATTACTAACAACACCTGACATCATGATGTTAAGTCATCCTAGTCGAGATTCTTGATGAACTAAAGGACATTGAGAATGAGTACAAAGGCAATAACAACAAAAGTACTAGCTTCAATCATGTATTGTTTAGAAGTTTTTTTTTTAAAGAATAAGCCCACAGGTTGGAGTACAGTTGATGAGAAATCGACACTCATACAAAAGGCCCACCATGGTTTAAGAAGATGCAGAAGCGGTGCATGGAAATGGAAAGGGGGAGGAGGGATGTGGTATAGGATATATTAGAGGATTTGTCTCAGGTGGAAAGGTTTGGGGTAGATGGTAGCAGTCATGGTGGGTTGGAGATGAAGTGATCTGAAAGCCATTTTAATTTGGAGTTACTGTGGGAGGAGCAGCAGGAGGAGGACAAATGTTTAAATTTGGAAATTGTGTCATATGACAAGCGATGCTTTTGCAGCCATACCTTATGCTTCAATGAATGAAGGGAGGTCGTAAGAATATATCTGAGAATGGATGCTAGCTACATAATGAATGTAAAGCCCTTATTTTCTATTTAAATAGAGAAGACATATCTATTTAATGTTGCTTGGTGCTATGTGAAATTGGTGTCTCTCTGTTTATGTGTGAATCATGGTTCATCCCATGTTAATCTATTATTTTTGAATGCGCTGACACGTGCTTCTCTGGGTGTCAGGGAGCGTATATGTGTGGATGTGTTATTTTGACTGCGATAACAGGGCATAGTAAGGAGTTTGATTAGTTCACCAGCAACAGAGGTTATTGACTGCTCCCTTTTGCTGCAAACACATGGAGGCGAATGATTTTGGTGTTGCAAGACATAGGTGACACCATCAGATTGAATATATGTGGATTTGTGAACTTTATTCTCAATTGGAAATGGAGGAATTATGGAGACATAACACTTGTAGGTAAAGTGAATTATATGCCAATTTGTAAGACAATACATGAAGCTTATGACAACAATTGCATATGTATTTCTGGCTACCTTATCTTCTGCTCAAGATATTTGCACTCTAGATACAAGTATGTAAGGGGAGATAGTAGTCTTGTGGCATGTTACATTTTACCCACATAGGCATTTTTTCAACATAGTTAAGTTTTTCCTCTTATATTATTTTGTTCTAATTGACATGCTTTTTATGCTTTCTAACCTATTTTAACCAATGCAAAAGCGCCTCATGCAAAATTTGAAGTGTTATGTAAATTTTGTGAAAGATCATTAAGTCGATCATGAACCATGCATTTTATTTTAAGTGTATTCTAGCGAAAAAAACTTCAATTAACAAAATGTGTGGAATTGGTTTCATTCTAGCATTCACATTGTTTTTTTGTTTTGAGGTAAGTGTCACCAATGGGGGTGACTCCCTCCATTCATTTCATGAAAAAAAATGAAATGGATTTCCAATATGGTAACTTCAAGCCACAACCATTAGGCTTAGGCTCCACACACAAAGATTGCGTACAATTCCAAAGCAAGATCTAACACCCTTTTTCCTTATCAATTATTTCCAATAGCTCACCACATGATCTATGGCAGTTACCTTTGAAATGTCCAACCGCATTTGATCTGTGTCGTGGTTGGCTAGCCAATCTGCAGCGCCGTTTGCATCTTTGTAATTGTGAGAGATTGAGAAATTCATATTCTCTAAACACCCCCACACTCGGGAGATCAGTTTGATTAGTCTCCAGTTACTACATGATTTTTTCTTTATGTTGTTGATGTAGAACTTGGAGTCACCTTCAATCTCGATATATGTCTAATTTCTCTTTATACACTCTTCCAGTCCTCTAGTTAGCACATACAGTTTTGCTACATTATTAGTTGTAACCCTTGGCGGCTCGGCCAGTGCCCACAACACCTCTCCCTGATCATTTCTCAGAATGCAACTAATGCCTGGCATTCACATTGTTACCTCATTTTCAAAATTTCCAATATTCGAGATGATAAAATTCTTTCAAGATAAGTTGATTTTTTATTGTATTGGTCTTTTTCTTAACACATGCTCCAAAGTCGATCATGTTCCATTTAAATACTCATAGCAAATTTGCACTAAGAACTTGCTGAACTAACTGAGAATTATTGTTATCTACACCTCTAAGATGAAAACAAAGACACTTTATTCACAAAGACCAGAGGCAAATCCTTCTAGGCTTCTAATGCTTGCATATGTAAAAGTATGCATTATTTAATCTAGACAATTCTAAACATTCAACAAATGAATGATGAGAAAAAAACATGTGTCAAGAGAAAAGCTAAGCACAAACATTTATTTATACAATATTTTATGTTTTCATGTACATTTATTTATATAAAAGATAGAAATAATAATTTAGGAGCTACTACACATGAATATGATTGAAGGCTTCAAGGAAGATCAAAAAAGTTAACCATATAAGATAAAAAAAAAAAATAAACAAAAGTAAATTGCAAACAAAAAGGCAGAAAAAGTAGTCTCCAAACCTTATAATACAACAAATGTAAGTGATAAATTCCTTCATTCAATACAGTGTCAAAGGTTTAGAGTCCAAGTTTAGCGTTTAAGGTCCAAGGTCTAGGGTCTAGGGTTCACGGTCCAGGGTCAAGGGTTTAGTGTTTAGGGTTAGGGTTCAAGGTTCAAGGGTTCACATTCCATGGTTTAGGGTCCATGTTAGGGTTCAAGGTCTAGGGTGAAGGGGTCATGGTTCAGGTTTCAGGGTTTGGGTTCAAGGTCTAGGGTCTAAGGTTTAGGATTCATTGTTCAAAGTGGGGGGTTCTAGGTTTAGGGCTTAGGGTCTAGGGTCCAGGGTTTAGGGTACTAGGTTTAGGGTTCAAGGTCCAAGGTTCAGGGTTTCGGGTTTGGCTTTAGGTCCAAAGTTTTGGGTTTAGGGTTCAATGTTCAAGGCTCAGGGTTTAGGGTTCACGGTTCAAGGTCCAAGTTCAGGGTCTAGGGTCTAGGGTCAAGGGTTCAGGGTCTAGGGTTCAAGGTTCAAGGTTCAAGGTCCAAGGTCAAGGTCCAGGGTCTAGGGTCAAGTATCTAGGGTGTAGGTTCTAAGGTTTGGGGTCAAGTTTCATTGTTTAGGGTTCAAGGTCTAGGGCCCAAGGTCCAAGGTTTGGGTTCAAGGTTCAGGATTCAGTGTTCAGGGTTCAAGGTTTAAGGGTTCAGGGTCCATGTTCACGATCAATATTCATTCTCCTTAGTTATATTCAATATCATACACATGTAGTTGTACTCTACATTCCCATAATATAATCCAATGATATTACATTATGATGTAATTAATGAATATATTATTACAAACACACAAAAACAATATTATAAAATAGATTCTTGCAAATTAATATATCTTAGCAATTCCTATATAGATTATATAATAAGATACATAATCTAATTATATTATACAATAATTATTTATATAAATAAAAATTCATATATAAATTTATATTGTTATATAACTAATTATATAATGTTAAAGTGCATTTAAGTTTTACCTTTGATTTCCTACCAAAATATCCTTTGCTAGTTTAGATAATTGTTTAAAATAATTTATTAAGTGGTGCTTTTCTCATTAGCGATCCCATATACTCTAATCTGTTTGATAGATGGCATATTTGTGACAGTGAATTTTGTTCATTTGTATATGTCCCATGGCGGAAAGACCAGTGCCTCGCAGAGACAGCCCGTGGGGAAATCCTAAGGAAGAAAAGCGCCAGCCTCGCGCTCACAGATGCAATGACCGTCTGGAGGACATTATACAGGTAGCTACTCTAGCCTACTTATCTTTTTTAAGTTTTGTCACACAATATTGTCCGACATTTTAGATTGACTGAACGTTATAATCTTCTAGTTTATCATGTTGATAAAATACTTTAAAATGGGTTGTAGTGTGAAATCTCACTGATTTACAGGGTTCAGCGTTGTTGGTATTTTCTTTCTTTTCCCTTTCATTGTTTATTGCTATATGCATTTTTGTCATTTTAAGGATCTCTCTACATACAAGTGAACTCGGCCCATTCTAGGGTTTTTAAATGCAAATAAACCATTCGTAAGTTTTTTCCCCTGTAGTTTGATCCTAAAGATTAAAAAATAGCATTATGAATTAAAATTTCATCCTATTGTGCATTTTCAAGCAAGAAATAATATCAAAACAATCTAAGAAAAGTGCTGATATTGATTTCAAAACAGGGATGAAATGATTTCATGTAGTACCGATGTAATGGAATGACTGGGCATATCTTGTAATCAAATTTCAGTTATTGGGAGAGATGATAAATATAATTTTACATTCCGCTGAAATTGGGGCAGAAGAGACTGCAGATCATTAAAATCCTCCGTTTCTGAAGATCTCCCACCATTTTTTCACTTCTATTTGAGTTTTTATTTATACTTCCAGAGATCCAAAGACATCGGAATAAACCAGCGTGTTGAGACCGGCCGGGTCTTGGGGTGAGGGAGGATTCACGAGTCTGAGTCCTAGGCAGGCTGGGTTGTCTGCAGCCTCAATTTGCAGACTTGGCTGCGTCTGAAAATTCTAGAAAATCAACTTGACATTTTCAAAAAAATATTAAAAACATTTTTTTTCATATGTGTTTTTTAATTGACGAAGTTTGCCCAGTTTTGGTGTAAGAAACCCAATACAGTTTGCACACAAGATAGCAGTAGTAAGGACCAGAAAACTAAATTTGCATTCACACTGAATACACAACGGTAGCAGATCAGAGGAGAAGAGTCACCAGCAACATGCACATCAGATTTATATTCGGTAGGTTACAGTGCCCAACACATGGTGGGCCTCAAACAGTAGGGATAACCAGGACAAATAGAATTGCACCCAGATCTAATTAGACAGCAGTAATAACGGATCTCAGGCGGATGATTGAAAGTTCCAGTACTCCCAATGACAGCAAATGATAACAGGCACATTATATAATTGAAAGTCCAAATCGCAAGAATTACTTTCAGAATTTGAAACACTGAATACAATACCAATGATGAATTCAGGAAATAAAGATTAACTCAAATAAGTGCGACTCAGGTTGCCAAATCATAGAAGATCTGACTGTAGCAACAATAGTAATTATACTGAGTTTGTTCTCCAGGGACAAGGTACAGCAGTTACATAGAACATTCACAGAGCAGTACCAATTCGGATCAGATAAGGAGCAAACAAGCTCTGGAAAGGGGGTGCAATCACTCAATGCCTGAGTAGGAGTTTTGAAGACATTATTGCGACAGGAAGGTGCCTTTAACAGTGGTGCCAGATCACCCTGAATTCTTTGATTAACTCTTCGTGGATTGCACTTGCTGAAGTGGTACTCCACACTGCCAAAGCCAGGAAATCACGCTGTGATATTGGTTAGAATATATGTGAACTCGCCCGGATGATGCTTCTGTTGGTGAACTCAATTCGCTGCCTGAATCCGCACTAGCTGATGGTTGCTGAAGTCTTCATGAGGCGGTGCAGGCTTGTGGCTCTGCCACAAAATTATCGCCTAACTCCCTCTGAGTCGCACCTATGACAAAGATTTGCGGATTAGAATATGGATGGCGGACGCTATGGATGGGAATCACAATTCGCTAGTTGGATTTTCGCCTACCTGGTCGCTGACACAGCAGGGGTTTTCGTCCCCACTATGTCCTCAAGCCATTTTGTCCAAATTGTGATCGATGCCGAAACACTACAATTGCTTGCACATAAATATCAATCTAGGATGTCTTCTCAAATTGAGTTGGCCAGAGATAGTTTTATTTAAATTTAAAGGGCATTATTAATTATTTAAATTTATATTATTATATTAGTATTATTTATTAAGTGTGAATTTAGCATTTAAAAACACTTTTCCTGCCCAGCTGAGAATGAGTCTCAATCGGGGACATGACAATCCTCCCCGCCTAGATGTTGCTTGTCCTCAAGCAACTGCAAGCTTGTGTCCGTGAGTGCTAAGCTGATTAACAAGTGATGAAAGATATGATCCTGGAGGCATGACCACTTGTATGAAGTCTTCCGCTGTTCCACTCTGATATAAACACCATTAGGCCCATAACTATGATGCAACTCATTATGATCCTAATGAATGAGTGCACCAAACATATCAATACCTGGATCCCAACTAATCATACTATCACGTCCCGCAAACACGAGGGGATAGTTGTATCTCCAAGGGTCATCAACTCCAACCAATTTCGGGACTCCGAATGATCTCTCATGGATGTGCAAGACACCCATCATAGGTGCATGAAAAAGCATATTAGCCCATCCTAGGCTGCTGATGAAGGTCAGAACTGTACCCCAAAGTCTGAGAATCAAGCCTATGATGATGCAAGAAGTGCTACTAATGGCATGTGATGGTAGTGCCTTGTCATGATGCCAACCTCCAATGATAAAGAGATGATCCATAACTCTCCAAGTCACCCAAACAGCCGCTGCCCTCCAATTACTTCCAAGGAAATCCATGTGCAATAATATAGAGTAGTCACTGCTCATTAGAGCATGGAGCAGAGACCCGTGAGCAAGGGTTGGAACACCAATGTCTTCATGCATACATTCATTCCATGCTCTGTAGTCCTGCTGAAACATGAGCATTCACACCTCAAAGCCAAGTATCAAGACAATCATTCCTCCAAGTGTGTGCCAACCAAAAGCAAATGCATCCATGTTGTGTGCCATAAGTCCTGAAAGTGGGGCAACCTCATGCTCAACCAAGGAATCATCAATTTGATGGAATTGTATCTCATCCCAAGGGAACTCCTTAAGTTCTCCCTGAATGATCAAAAACTCAACCAAATCTGAATCACCCATCTCCCCGTCTACATATGAAGGTATAATACTAGTGGTTGGTCCACTAAGTGTGGGCTCCATCATGCCATCCAAGTGTATGTTGGGAGCCTTCAAGTGGCTCTCCAAAAGAGGTGACACCGATTCCTCATAAAACAAACTGTGTGAATAAACAAAAATTTCTAAATCATGCTTCAAATCCGATTGCCCCCACTCACTTGGCCACTGTCAAAGGCTCATTCCCCATATGCCACATGCCTTTGAATCTTCTTTGCCTCTGTCATGACCTGCTGTACAAACTTGGTCCTCTTGTGTCTTGGACACACAAATAAGACCCTATGTTTGTCTCCTGATTGAGTGCCAACAAAAGAAGAAGTCTTCTTACTATCATTCTCATGAGTAGAAGCTGCAAACTTGAGATTAAACAAGAGCCAAAGACTGCTGTTCCAAATCAGAAAATCAGATCAGCTATCTTACTTTTCCATGGTGTCTTCAATCACATCAAACTTCTCCCTCCTTATCCCTTCATGCTCTCCCACAACTGTCGGTCCAATATGAGTTCTTCTATGAGAATTATAAACCTTAAAGCTGATCCTTTTGGCTGTCATAACATGATAATGTGAAGGTATAAGTCTGCTGTCATACCTCAGATAATCAGCCCTTACGTCATGCTCACGTGTGGGCTCCACCTCAATCTCAATCATCTCCCCTTCTATGAGGGAATGGCTATCAACAAGTGCTGGTCCAAGAGACGTCTCCAAGTGCAAATCATGTGTCCCAAACTCAGTGCCATGGCTGCAAACAATGTCTTCATCATAGAGACGTTCCTCCATGTCTCTACTCTTTGCCTTCCTCTTGTTGCCATGTTTTTCATTGGACGTGGTAGCCATAGATGCTTGAAATTCTGCTGGGTGTGCTGAAGAGCGTGCCATGCTCAACTCCCAACAAAGCTCACCCACATGCTCTACCTTTTGAGGGCTCGCCAAGGAATCCATAGTGCTCTCCACTTCATCCTCCTCCTTTCTCAAAGCATCAATATAAATCTCATCAAGTGTGAGGAGATGATCCCTATCCGCAAGTAAGTGTAGGTAGTTCGACTTCACCACCACCAAAGCCTCCCGGAGTTTGTACAAATCATCAAGAGATATACCTCCTTTAAGTTTCTCATGTCCACTTAGAGCTTTCCAGCACAAGTTTGCCATCATCTTATGAATGTCATCAAAGTGAGTTAGGGCTGCCATAGTCTGACTATCATTTATTTTCAATTGCCTTTCCAAGTGGTGGGACTTTTGGGACAAAAAACCTCCATGCAACATTTCTGATTTGTCTTCAACATCACCATCATAAACCTGATCAGTCATTGCTGATTTGACACATTCCATGACAGCATGCCCTTCTGCCATGTGGTCTTTATGAAGATACATGTAATCCTCATTGGATGATGTAAGGAGTGAATCCTCAACCTGCTGGAAACATGTGAGGACAACTTCATCCTCTTTAGACATTGCATTCTCTTCACTAGCTCTGAACATCATTGGTTCATCCTTGCATGTGAGTCCCATACTATCCATGACAAACCAAACATTGTCATACTGCAGGATCCTTCTTATGGTTGAAACTCCTTGAATCCATTCTAACAACCAGTTACAGTTTGGCTTGATAGGAAAGCCTTGAAAAGGGGTGCTTGTAAACTACTCAACCCATCTAAGCCCAAGAGCGTGCAACGTCCAAGCTAAGACAACTCGCCCCTTGTTCCCAAGCGTCAGGAACATCCAGACTAAGACAAGTCCACCCTTGGGGTGGCCTACTTAGCATGGGGTAGCCCATAAACTGCATTTCCCTAACTTGCTTCCTTCAACCTTATGTTTGATTGATTATAGGATAAAGGCATACATAAATATATATATATAATCTATTCACTGTATTAAATTTCTGTATGCCTGCAATTTTTATATTAAATCTGATCATCTTTATTGACGTTTGATCTGCTTCAATTACCTTGCTGTCGATTTGTCTTTTGTATTCAGAAGATATTGTTTGCCAAACCTACATATGATTACTTAAAGGATATCAAATGAATAAAGAATATATTATTCATATTTATATTAAGGAATCATAGCTTATAAGGTTCAGTAATTGCTGCAAGCATCATTATTATATAATTGTCTATAAAATATATATACATATGATTATTTCTGATTGATTTCAACTTACAATAATTACCTTTGCCTGGATATCTATATATATAATTATCTTAAGACTTCCCAATTATATTTCTGATAATAATATTTTAATCCCATAGACCTCTTGTAATTGCTGATCTTTATTCCTTTTTCCCAATCTGCTTCTCAATTCATATTCTTCTTTCTTATTTCTGGATCTGTCGTTTTATCTATATTCTACTGCTGCTGCCATCTGAATGCTGATTTATTTATTATTACTCAATGATTCGATGATTCTCTTCTTTGAGATGGATCTCCTTTAATATCCCACGATGGGGGGGAAAAGACATGGTTTTTCCACCGTATCTCTCCATTGACAAGGGACACTTCCCTTCATAGGTTGAGCGCTGCCTTATTTCTTGTTGCTACTACACTTTAAATCTAATCAATGTCTTATACATATATTTAATCGCTGCCCATTAAATATGAGCTTGATTGTTATCATTCAAGTCAGCCCATAATATTGTTGTTTATATATAAACATCACACATAAGGTCGGCCACCTATGGGTAGTTTAAGTTGATTTTATTAATTTAATTAGCTCCTTTATACTAGTCGGCCAGGATTTAATATTGCAATTGTGGGGACATGACAAGTCACTGTCGTTACTACAGATACATTCTTTTTTCTCCTTAACTGTTCTCTATAAACATTCTATGTACTTTTGTAGCCTGATATTTAGAAGTTTATGTAATGTAATATTTGAGAAATATATATATGTATATTACAGTCCCCTGCCATCCCCCCAAAAATGGTCTCCTGGATTTCTGTGCCTGAAATGTGTCCCATTAACCCCTGCCATCCTGTTCCTGATAGCAACATGTAGCATAGGTACTATCCTCAAATTGTCTGCTTATTGAGCTTCTTGATTAATTATTTGCATAGTTGCTGGGAGACGCAGGGTACTGGTACTGTTACAGGGACAGGGACGCCAATCAAATTAGGGTACGTGAGTTAAATGAATAAGAAGACGGCTATTTTATATGTAAATGATTCACCGGAAATTTTGGGTACGGGGATTGGTACGTTGTCTATGTTCCCAAAATGGAGTTTCCCGGCAACTATAATTATTTGTAGCCATGGCAATGCTGGTACTAAGTTTCTCGAAGCACTTCTCTATGGAATAGAAATATTTATTTGTCCTAAGATGCTAAATTTCAAAGGTATTGATACCTGAAGTTCTAATGTCTCCCAAATGTTGCTTGATAAACTTAGGAATGGAAGCCCTGGGTAGAAATGGACTGACCTGTGGGATTTGCACATCAGATGCAAAAACTGTTGGGCTAATGACAACAGTGGTTTCAGTTTCCCCTGTATCCTCCCTCAATTTAGGCTCTAAAGCAGGGGGTTCTTCTGCCCTTCTCTCTCATAGATACACCACCTCCTCTTCGTCCTCTTGAATCCCAACTTAGTCTTGACTCTTGGGGCAGGCTTTGACTCTTTCCATATGCCATACTTTTCATATTCTCAATTACCTCTTCATCTGTTTCTACACTAACATTTCAGAATTCCATTTCCAATGCTGTATGTTCATAAATGAGGTTATTTTTATTGGATTTGATTTTTCAAATACCTTATGATCTTTCTTGACGGATCTGATGGCATATAAACATCAGACTCAAACAGAACCTAGAATACCTGCAACCTTGACTTCCATGGCTAGAAACCTCTGAAACTAATGAATACCCTGAACAATTGGCAACTTTGGGTAAATGCCAATTGTTTTACTTCTGAAAACTCCTGGTAAATACCACACATAAACTGACAACACAATTCCTTACAAATGTAATAAGGTAACTTATGAGGTGCCATGAGAGCTTTCCTTAACCCTGGGAGTAGTATAATAAGGCCAGAATTACCAACTCATAATCTTCTTAAGATCTTTAAGCCAATGAGAAATCTAAGGCATCTTAGACTCATGAACAACCTCATACACCGTTGATAAAGAGAAATTACAAATATTAGTGTAATGGGCCTGATTTTTATGACTATTTAGAATGGGTCTAAACAATATGTGTCCTGGTAAGTCTAATTGTGAAGACCAACTGGGAAAGAATCTAGGATTAAATTGCAAAGAAGCAGACGGGGGATCCATAAAGTAAGAGCACATACAGAAGTTATCTCCCTATTTTGTGCTTTAGATCTGTTTGGCAATATTCCTTGCAATAATTTTTCACCAGTTTGAGATTCGACCCCTTGTAACATTGATATCTAGCAAGGGTACCCAATCCAGATTCACATGATCATTAATGAAGGAACCGTACATTGTTCAGCAGAATCACGGCATACCTTATTTCAAGAACAAATGGTCTCATGTGATATGCTGCGTCTGACTTCCTCTTGATGTACTGAGGGACTTCATACCAATCTTTCATAATCTTGTAGATGATCAGGTCTTATTCTTCTTTCTACCTTGTCCATCCATGCATGACCGATCATATTTGAATTCTGGGTCTGGAAGCTTATTCATTTTTCTGAAGCCAATATCGTAGAGGTTGGTGACTTATCATTCACTCGCAGAGTCAAAGATCCCATATCTGACCTCAGATTACTGAAAATATTTGTCACTCTGAAGAAATGAAGACCAGATGCACCAAGCATAAGAAGCAGTGTTCAATTCAGCCCTTGTATTGTTCTCAGGGGCAGCTTTTGCATCCTTGAATACTCAATAGAGACAATTGTATTTTTCTGCCATTGAGAGACCTAGTATAATCGTTGTATCTTGAATGATCTGTGGACTGGAAGAAGAGATGGCTGGTGCCTTCCTTTTCAGAGCCATGATGATCTTATCACCACAGTACTCAAGACTGTTTAGCTCACAAAAGCAGAGGCAGACCAGCTGCAACTAAGTAAAAGCTTTGCTAAGGAAATTCAGAGCAAATCTTTTGAAAACCCAGATTGAGAATGAAATCTAAAGGAAGGAGCTACCTTAAAAAAAATCATTTATTAAAGCTCATTGTGCCTATTAATTTCCATAAATTTGAAATCTCTTACCATATGTCAATAAGACATTTCTCAGGATCTTGGAGCTGTTGATGCACATAAGTTTTCTTTATCAAGAGTGCCGAGAAGCTGAGAAACTATCGTAATTTAAAAGTAACCTGATTAAGCTCTAGGTTAAGGTTTGTTTTGCTCAAAAATAAAAATTGTTTCAAGTTTAGGGGACACGAGAGTACTAATACCACATTTATTAAAAGCCAAAGCCCGAGCAAAAAGGGAGTGAGAAGTATTATTTAATAATCACTTGGGGAAAACAAAAATCTTAATACCTTTACATTAGTGAACCTAGGAGTCTATGAGACCTTGATTGTGACAGTTGCCACAATCTTGGGGTCTCAGTCTTTTAGCCCGCTCAGTGTTAAAGAGTTGAGGGAACCCAAAAGTGATGATAGCTTGAGATAAAACTTAAGTCCAAGAACAAAGTGAAGCAATATTAGGGAAACCAAGTGAAATCAACATTAAGTGAACAAATGACAGATTAAAGCCACGTGGATGCGTCTTGGGAATCTGGGGAAAACACACTGTATACTGACTATATAGGAGATTCAAGACTTAAAGAATCTGAGGTAAAACATGGGAAAAGCCTCAAGAGAAGCAGATGTTGCAGAGGCAAAACTAACTTAATATGAAAGAAACAAATACTGAGAATTAAAACGCACCAAAGATTAATCAAAGCTGCAAAAAAAAATCATCTTTGGATTCACAGTGGCCCTGGATTCGAAAATTTGGCTGTTGGGTGCAACAGAACTGTTGGCCAGTCATGAAAGTTGCTTTTGCAAAATATATGGAACTATGTGTTGTTAGCAGTTACACACTTAACTAGGCTGGGGCAATGTTGAAATATTTTATGATGATGCACTGAAGCACAACATGCATAGACACATCAAAAGGGGTTATTTTAAGATGCTTTAGAAATGCGTTTTTTTTAATGTATAATATTTGTGCATATAACACATAAAAGTCCTTGAATGTGATAATCAAAGTGGCATCAAAAGGATTTATTTCAAGATGCTTTAGAAATGTTTTTTAATGTATCATGTTGGTGCATACAACACATAAAAGTCCTTGAATGTGATAATCAAAGTGGCTGCCTTTGGTGCTCATATCATTTTGTAATAGTGTGGTTTTTCTCTTTTTAGCTTAATCTCGATCATGGATCCACACCACTCACATGTGCTAAAAATGTTATTAGCAATACTTTTTGTTGTTATTGTGAGATCTAGCAGTGGTATTTAATATTTATAGCAAACCTAGTATTGGTATATTTGTGTTAGGTCCTCATTGTATGCCTCTTGTTCCCTGTACTTGACAACTGAATGATAGTTCCTTTTGCTTGGGCGTCCGTTTTCTTTACTTTTTTATTCAAAACATTAGGCTTCTTGAAGTCCATTTTAAATGCTAAATATTAATTTTTAGATCTTAGATTTTTTGTGTGGAAATTTTTCTTTCGCAAGGCATTTGTCCTTTGGTTTTGAGCTTGCACTTGCAACATCAAATGAACTTCTTATATATGATATTATAGATAATTTCCTAAAACTGAATGAAAGGTATGGGACTTTGCATATATTAACATAACTATTTTTGAGTTTTATTCTTCCAATTGCTTATTTTCCTATGTTTCAATTCTTTATAATAGTAATTTATTGGATCAATAAAGTCCAATTCACATTTCAGTGAAGGAATTTTCTGTTTGCTGGCTTCTTGATTTTGAAGTGGAATTAGTGCTTTTTGACAAATATTTATTTTCACACGCCATTCCTTTTTCATCAATTTTAGTGTTGGATCAACAGGGCTTTGATTGACAAGTTGATGCTCATTGTTTTTAAATTCTAAGTGATCACAATAGTGATCACAATGTCTGTACATCAATGCATGGATAATATATATACAGTCGTATTCTCATTTGCCAACCTTTTGCTGTTGCATGGTTTTACTTTTCATCAATATAAACTTGTGTTATTGGTCTGCTACAGGCGGGTCCCAGGTTTGGGTCCGGTTCACCTTGGGTTCAGGTTCAAATTTGGTTCGCCTGTGGGGCCACCCAAGGTCCTGTGTTTCGCCTGTAGGTCCATCTTGGGTGAACTGAACGAATTTGGTAACTGTGCCCAACTGGGGAATTTCACCTTTTTAAAAAAAATACATTTTTTTGATTTTTTTATTTTACCAAAAAGTTTAAATTGCCTCCCCAAACCTTAAAACATGGTATAGAAGACATCAAAAAGACAAAAACAAACTCATTTCTCATATTGTGAATGGAAAGCAAAATATTATTAATTGTTGCTGAAGTTATTTTCCTGCTTGCCATTGCACAAATAGAGTTGAAGATTGATCGGTGAACATTCCAAACTGGTTGGTTTGCTATTCCTACACATTTGCAAGAGTTTCATTTGTTGCTAAGGAGATTGTAGAGGAAGATTTCTTCAAAAGAGGTAGATTTTTTTTCAAGTTTTTGGTTTTTTTTTCTTACAATTTTTTTTACAAATGAACTCTCTTGTTTTGTTTTGTTTTGTTTTCATTCTTCTAGGAATTTATAACACATGCTTAATTTTTTTAAATGAATTAAGTATATATATATATATATATATATATATATATATTTGTTTTCATTTGTTTCAATTCTTTGAATGCGTTGTCTTAGGTTTTACAATGGCATCTGGTTCTGGCTTTGTGTGCTGACCCCACTTCAAAATAGACCCGAATTCTCCCCTTTGGAAACATGTTGAAATGGTACAACTTCGAAGTGGTGGGGGTTATGTTTGGATTTGTAGTGAATGTAATGTTAGATATTCAAGCTCATACATTTGAATGAAAAGCTATTTGTGCAAGACATCAAATTTTTCTCAAGCAAAGATGGTAACGACATTCTAGAATTGCAAGTTTTGGCATATATTGATGAGCAAGAAAAAAAAAATCAAGCAATAGGTCGTAAAGATAATCATCCTTTGTTAAAGAAAGGATCTCAAGGGATGAAGCCCCCTCCACCGCCTTCTACTCTTCAACCAATGGAGAGCCACCCATTTTTGTCCACACTTGAAGAACAACCTGTGGCCTATATGCATAAGAGATCAAAGGGACCACTGGAAATGGAATTTCATAACGAGTCTCGAGAGATTGCAGATCAACACATAGTGAGATGTGTCTATGTGAATGGATTTGCATTCATGTTGTTCACTCACCATGTTGACAACAAATGGTGAAAGTAATTAATGAGGTTCCAAAAGGGTACAAGGGCTCAAGTTATGAGAAGGTGTGTAGCACCTTATTGGAAAAAGAGGTGAAGTTTGTAGAGGGGTCTTTGAAGCCCATAAGGGATTTGTGGGCCAAAATAGGGGTGCCCATTGTTTTTGATGGATGGAAAGATGCAAGAAATCGGTCATTGATTAATGTTATTGCAATGTCGCCTAAAAGTGCAATGTTTTTGAGATTAGTGGATTGTGAAGGGGAGGTGAAGGATGGTACATTTATTGCTAAGCCATTGAGGAAGTGGGCCCTTGAAAAATTGTGTGAGTTATAATAGACAATGCTAAATATTTTAGAGCGGTTGGGTTATTGGTTGAGGATTCTTATTCACCCATTTTTTGGACACCTTGTGTTGGTCGCTCCCTCAACCTTATTCTACACAAAATTGGCACCAAAATTGATTGAATCAAACAAGTTTATGATAAGGATGAAGAGATTCAAATGTTAGTCACCAACCACCATATGTCACAGGGCATATATAAAACATTCTCAAAATTGGAGTTGTTGAAGGTAAGTTAAATATGCTTCACTTTAGTAAACTTTTTAGTTTTTGTAAATTTTATTTCTTTTTAATTTTGATTTTCAAACAGGCGGTTGAGACTTGTTTTTCCTCTAACACAATTGTGTTGAGATAATGAAAGTTCATGAAACATTTTTTAGCATGTTCATCAGCCCAAATTGGTCCATATGGAGGCAATTTAGCACTACAAGGGCAACACAGGTTAAGCAAATAATCCTAGATGACATTTGGTGGGATCGAGTTGAGTATCTCTTCAATTTCATTGAGCCCATTTTGAGTATGATCTGTTATACCGACATGGATAGGCCTTGTTTGCATGAGATATATGATGGCATCGACTCAATGATTGAGGAGATGAAAGCCATCATAAGTGCAAAAGAGCAAGATCTTGAAGAAACTTTTTTTAAACAACTACACAAAATCATTGAAGAGAGATGGAACAAATGGCCACTCTGCCACATCTTGCCTTTGCATTGAGTCCCAAATATTATAGTGCTAAGCTCCTTTTGTGTCAACAAGAGTTGCTCGATATAGAGATATTGAAGTCAGTCAAGGGTATGAGGCAACACTTCGCAGACTCTTCATTGATCCTAACATGCAAGATGCAGTGAGGGTTCATGGATTTTGCATGCTCCAACGACTTAAGTATTTATTCTCTTTAGGACAAGTATAAGTTCAATGCTCATAGTTGATGGTACTTCCATGGCCAATCATTCACACGCCTACCTCTTGCGATCAAAATTTTATTGCAAGTAATTTTAATAAAAATATTATTTAACTTCTAATTTTTTTCTATATTATAATTTTATAATTTAAAATTTGAAATTTGTAACTCTTAACTCTCTAATTTTTTTAATAGGTTGCTAGTTTTTATTTGCATTTGAGAGAAATTAGAGCACATACTCCATCCACTCAGTAAAGCACAATCAACTAAACTCAAAAAAGATAGAGGACTTGGTGTATGTGCATTCAAACTTGTGGCTCCTTACACACAAATAAAGTGGCTACAAGGAAGGGGACACAAGGAAGTGGGATATCGAGCCAAAGCATATTGACTCGAATGCTTGCACTTCTCACTTTGTGGCACTTGATGTTGATGATGAGCCAACTAGCAATCATGAGATTATTAGTGCTAGTGCCAATGCCAGTGC
>VDFB02072983.1:0-14025 GCA_007258455.2 Sequoia sempervirens
TCATTGTTCAAGAGATCATCCATCAAAAACGCTCAATTCATTGATTCAAAAACAAGAAAACCAGGCAAACTTTCAAAATGGTGACATTTCTAGATTAGTGCATAAACTTCCTATTTCAACGCATTGAGTTCACCATCTAGCGCATATAGGGTCTGTTATAGCACATTCACCACATCTTTCAGTGCATATAGGGTCTATTCTAGCACATTTATCTCATCTTTCAGCGAATAAGCTTTTTGTTCTAGTTCATTTAACTAACATTTTAGCACATATAGGGTTTGTTTTAGCGCATTTATCCCATCTTTCAGTGCATATACAACATGTTTTAGTGCATTAACCTGACACTCAAATAGAGAGCTAAATTGAACTTCTGTTCGATAACTAGAATCATATTTAGGGAGCATTTTTAGAGAAGAGATCATTCCACATTAAAACATTGGTTTAAACTTGAAGAAATTGGCTTTTGCAAGTGCAATCCCTTTAACTAAAATTAGATCAAACAACTTAAAGTGCCCAATCACCAATCCCATCTCTGATTGTTAGCTGAGTTTCACTACCAGGATCTATCATCCTTTATCATGAAACAAATGCTATGCATCAGATTTATCCTAGTCTCATCAATAGGATCTATCATCCTATTTGACTTAGGTGCTTCATTGGCACTCCCAAAACAAAGATCAAAGTATAGCAAAACTCTATAACTTCAATGACCATTTTAACAAGATCTCACTCACAAAAACTCAGAGAAAAGGAAATAGAAACCCAAACCATCATGGAAGAAGGAGAATAAAATCCCTTTCATAGATTTCATCAACTTGAAATAGATGTACAATGGTTCTTGAATATTTTGAAGAAGAAAATCAAGAAAATATCTCAATTTTACTATTATTTTTTGGTAAATTCTTAGTTTGCAGGCCTAGTATTGTTTCATAAAATGTGTAGACCATTCTAAAATTTTGTGAATTTGATAAAGGTAGGAGGTATCTTTCATTTGAATCTGGTTTGAGCTCCTGTTATTGTGTTTGGTGAAGGTTTGATCCAATTTACTGTAAGCAGCCGGTGTAACCCTGTTTTAAGGGTTTGTAGTTGTCCACAATGAAATAAAACATATCCCACCCTCTGTAATTTCTATAACTAGGTGAGATAGGTCTAAAATGTTAGGGATATATGTTGGAATGAGTCTTGGGAGTAGGGTAAGTTGTTTGAGCGTGTGGGAATGATGCCCTAGTGGTGAAAATATGCATTTTTGAGTGAAATGGTGAGGTTTGAGAAGGGAAATGTATGTAAAATTTGGGGTCAGCAGCATTTCTTTCTCTTTTGAGTTTGTGTAGACTGAAATCAAGATGTTATAAGCCTTGGTTGGCTGTGGAAAAGTTAGGAATGTGGTTTTTCAATAAACCCTAGGGAAAGTTGTGAAAAAGGAGGGTTCAAAGGAAAGGGATTATAGGGAGCAAGTCTCTTATAAAAAGTTGTTGAATCAGAGGTTTGGTTGCCTGGTTAGTGCTTCCCAATAGATATTTGGGGGTTGTGAAATTTTTAGAGGGTACTTCCTTTGTAAATCAGACCTAATTGGTCTAGTTGTTCAGCGTAGGAAGCTTGTTAAATTGATATTGGTCTAAAGAGTTAAATCTACCATTCCACCAATGTAGGGTTAGTTAGATCAGTGGAATGGATTGAATTAGTTTCTTTTAAATTTGAATGTGTGTGTAAGTTCATGGGAAGGAAAGAATATGAAGTTTTGTTGTTGCCCTCTTAAGAATTTCTGAATTTTACCATGGAAAATGATGGCTCCATATTGGAATTTGTTGTAGATGCTTACAAGATGGTTGAGAGTTGGTTTCTATAGTTTGTGCAGATCATTTGGAAGGTTTTTGAAGCATAGGTTAAGTAAAATAAGGCTGGGAAGGTATATTTCCTACAAACCCCTATCATATCTAGACAATGATGACCTAAAATGAGGGTTTTACAATATAGTACATTGTTGAGTCTTTCTATCTCTTAAAGTTGGTGAAATAAAAGTTTTGAACCCTATCTCAATGCTTCCCAAGGTTATTGAATAGTTTGGATTTGTTTTGTTGATAGTTGCTTCACAAAATTGACCTAATTTGGTGCATTTTGTTGTTGGACAGTCATTTTTGTTGATATATTTTCCAAAGTAACATACCCAGCTATTCAAGTATGTTAAATAAGTTTGAAAAGGGTTCTTGAATATGCTTTTGGTTTGTAAAGGTTCAAGGTGGGTTAAGAGAAACACCTGATTTAGGGGTTTGGAAACCTACTAGGAATTTTGTACCTTGACCACTAGAAAGAGTAATTCTATACAAACAATGATTTGAGTGATGGATTTTGGTTTGAAACTATCTAAGTGATGTTGGTAGATATGTCTTAATGCTTGGAAAAAGTTTAGAAAGAAAATTTGTTGTTTTGGAGTTTTGAGTAATGTGGAACCATGGTGCAAATTGGTGACTTGAGTATGCATGTTGATCAAAATTGAATGTTTCAGAGTTTTCTCACAAGGTATTTGGTTTACTTCTGTGAACCCCAATCCTAGACCTGCACAAACATAGCAAAAAAACACGATGCTAGATTCATATGCAAGTTAGAACTAAGATTCAACATGAAATTCATAGGAAAGAAATGAAGAACAAAACAAGAAAAGCAATTAAATCCTATTGAAGCATGCAAACTCTTTGATAGGGAGAGGGGTTGGAGGAATCAATCTCAGATTCCTGCTCTAGGTCTTGCTTAAAAGACCTTTTTAGTGTTCTTCTTCACCTCCTTGACCTATAGGCCCCTTCACATATTTAGATGCCCCTGGTTCTCCTGGACAACCCCACTTCCATCACCATGCAAACAACCAAGCCAATCTTTGTGCTCTCTCTACTATTCTCTCCTTAGCCCTTAATCTCCCTAAAGACTAACAACAACTCCAACCTTCACTAACTCGATGCAGGGGTGTGTGGTGTCTTCCATTTTCTTCAAGATCATCCCTCTAGGGTTCTTGATCATCCACCAATCACCAATTCTCCATCGCTCTCACCAAACCCTCTCCTAGGGTTAGAAAAGGCTACAAACCCTAGAGCCCCAATTAGGCCTCCTAATCTGAGAAAAATGGAGATTCTGCCCAAATTCTCCAAATGAGCCCAAATATTTTCTTGGGATTCATGTAACCCTTGCCCACACCTTGAACATTTCTAGGGGTTTGGAGCCTATACTGTCCATACACTGCCCTTACTCAAAAAATGGCCAAAAACTAGGGTTTATAAGCCTTTTCTAGGCTACTTCCAAACTGTTAGAGTTTTCTCACACCAAATGAGTTGATGGAGCCTCCTCCTAACCACCAGGCCTTGCCAAGACCCTTAGCTGAATCCTCAAAAAGGAAAATTTCCAAAACTTTAACACCCCTGCAAGTTAGTTGCCTTACACTCCTTGTCTTCCCTAGCCGGACTCTACCTAGGCTCGCCTAGGGCAAGACATTGCTAGCTGATCCTGCACACACACAAGCCCTACAACCTACCATATTTACACTCATGGAGCCTAGTCACTATTCCCAAAGGGCCGTACAATTTGTATAGTGGGAAAGTGCTCTAGCACTCCATTTTCTCAAGACTGCTTGGTATAGGCCAAAAAAAGAAAGAAATCAAACTATTTACAAAAAAAAGATGAAAATGATTCACAAAGGAAAATGAATGGCACAAAAAGCTTGTATTCTATCCACACTACATTCTAATTATAGAACAGTAGTTATTTCAATCCATTTAAGGCTCTGTTATGGAGCAAAAATCCAAAATAACCTTCAAGAACACTGTTTTATTCCAATTCACAAAATGTTTCCTCAACACCAATCCTTCTAACCCTATTTACAGGTCAAGACTCACCTTAAATAAGGCTCCACATTTAGTTGTCTTCTTTGGTCGGACTTCTTCATGACCTAATGGCCAACGTTACCAAACTCCACTGTGTTTTCTAACTTTTTCCAAGGTTAGCAACCTAACCAAGAATGAGCTTCAAAACCCATCCATACTTCCTCCTTCTAATTCCACTGATCACAATAGATCCACACTTATTATTAACCCTCAAATGCTAACTAAATGGTCAACATGACCTTCAAAATAACAAATCCAAGCAAAATTTAAACTAGACTGCTTCCTAGGTGTGTTTCCCATTCTCCCCCTCCTTGCACAAACACTAAGGAATGGAAGGAGAGATCAATGACAGGTCAATACCAAAATTCTTGAACTAATATTCTTGTACCCATGTGGCTTTTGATTCATGCTTGTTCTTCCACTTGATGAGGTGCTCCAAGTACACCTTGTGCCTTGTAGACTTTTGCACTCTTGACTCCAAGATCTTCTCTAGCTGAGGCTTGTCTTGATTAGGTAAGGTTACATTGCTGATGTCCTTGAAGATCTCCTTACTGTTGTTATCCACATCATTTACCATCCCCTTATACTTGATCAAGTCAGCTATGTTGAAAACTAGTGAGATTCCAAGATCGGTAGGTAACTCCACCTTGTAGGCATTCTTTCCATACTTGGCCAGTACCTTGCAGGGTCCTACTCTTTTCATTTGCAACTTGGTTGAAATTCCCTTCTGCAACCTTGACTTGTTAAGGTGGACCATGACATAGTCTCCTACTACAAATTGCACATCCTTCCTTGTCAAATCTACCTTCTCCTTCAACTTTTGTGTAGCCTCTGTGACTGTCTTCTTCACCTACTCCTGAATCTCTTTCATGGTCTGACTAAAATCCTCTGCAAGTCCACTTCTTTGTTCCATAGCTCCAAGATCTCTGAGCTCACATATACCTCTTGGGTGCATCCCATGCACAACTTCAAAAGGACTCTTCCTTGTGGTCTAGTTCACACTATCATTGTAAGCATACTCAGCTTGTGAGATAACCATATCCCATGTCTATCCATACTCCTTAGTTAGGAACCTCAGAAGATTACCTAGCACCTTGTTAACCACCTCTGTTTGACCATCGGTCTAAGGATGGTAAGCTGATCCAAATGATAAATTGGTACCTAATCTACTCCATAGAGTCTTCCAAAAGTGACTCATGAACTTCACATCTCTTCAGAAACAATACTTAAAGGTAGTCCATGGATCCTTACAACTTCCTTGAAGAAGAGATGAGCTATGTAACTTGCATCATGAGTAGTTTTGCAGGGAATAAAATGACTCATTTTGCTAAATCTGTCCACTACTACATAAACACTGTCAAAACCAGTCTTGGTCTTAGGAAGGCCTACCACAAAATCCATGCTCACACACTCCCATGGTCTGTTAGGAATGGGTAGGGGTTGATATAGACCAGATTACTAGCTCCTCCCTTAGCTTTCATACACACAACACATTGTTCCACATACTTTCTAACATCTCTTGCCAACTTAGGCCAGTAATAGAATCTTTGCACTAGTTCTAAAGTCTTGTTGATGCCAAAATGTCCACTAAGACTGCCATTATGCTTTTCCTGAATCAGATTTTCCCTCATTGACCTCTTGGAACACATAACTGATTTCCCTTAAACAATAACCCACTTTGCAATGTATATTCAGAGTATTGGCTATGGAAATGGTTCTAAAGTTAGAACATACCTTATAGACCTCTGAAAAGTCTTCATCTTCCCCATAGAGATCCTTGAAACTCTCTATGCCAATGCTCTTGATCTGTATCTCTTGCATTGTCAACAATCTCCTACTCAATGTGTCTGCTACCTTGTTTAGCTATCCCTTCTTGTGCTTGATGGTGAAGGTAAAAGCTTGGATGTATTCCATCCATTTCAAATGCCTATTACTCAACTTCTCTTGAGTGTTGATAAAGCTAAGTGCCTGATTGTCAGTAAAGACTACAAACTCCTTGGGTAGAAGGTAATGCCTCCATTTCCTTGGGTAGGTTGAATACTTCTTCTTTGCTTCCTTGAGCTTCTCACTAAAGAAGGCTATAGGCCTACCCTCTTGACTTAGCACTCCTCCTACTACCACTCCACTTGCATCACATTCAACAGTGAACAACTTGTCAAAGCTAGGTAACAAGAGAATAGGTTGAGTTGCCACTTCTTTTTTCAGTTTCTCAAACCCTTTCTCAGCTTCTTAAGTCCACACAAACTTAGTTTTTAAACCACCCTTGATTGTATCTAGGACTGGTGCACATATACCACTAAAATTCCTTATGAATTTTCTATAAAATTGAGCCAATCCATGAAAACTTCTTACCTCTGTCCCTATGGTTGGAGTAGGCCAATTGAGGATGGCTTCCACCTTGCTTGGATCCATCTTCAATGATCCTTTGGACACTACAAAGCCAAAATATACGAGCTCTTGCTTAAAGAACTCACACTTCTCTAGATTGATTGCCAACTTCTCCTCTTGCAACCTTCTAAGAACCAACTCCACATGTTTTAGATTCTCTTCTGCTGTTTTTCTGTATATGAGGATGTCATCAAGATACACTACCACAAATATCCCTGTAAAATCTTTAAGCACTTCATTCATGAGCCTCATGAATGTGCTAGGGGCATTAGAGAGGCCAAATGGCATAACTCTCCACTCATACAACCCATCATTTATCTTAAAAGATGTCTTCCACTGATCTCCATCCTTGATTCTGATTTGATGGTATCCACTCTTAAGATCCAACTTAGTGAAGTACTGAGCTCCTCCAAGATAATCCATTAAGTCTTCAATTCTAGGAATAGGGAAACTATACCTAATGGTGATCCTATTTATTGCTCTAGAATCAGTGCATAACCTCCACTTACCTCCTTTCTTGGTTGCTAAAACCACTGGTACTGCACATGGGCTGATGCTCTTTTGAATCAATCCTTGATCCAACAACTCTTGCACTTGCCTATCTACCTCTAGATTATGATCTGGTGTAAGTTTATAAGCTGCTTTGTTAGGCAATGAGGCTCCAAGTATGAAGTCAATTTGACGACTTATGGCTCTCTTTGGTGGAAGAGTTGTAGGTATCCCATCACTAACTATGCTCTTGTACTTCTCAAGTAACTTTTGGACTGCTTTCGGTAAGACTATCTTTTCAGCCTTGTCTTCTTCTTTAGGTTGTAACATAACCACATATCCTGCACTCCCTTGATGTAGGTTGTTAAGGAACTCCTTCCCACTACTCAACATGATGTTTGTTGTCTTTGACTGTCCTTCTTCTGACAGTGACTACTTTTTAAAGTCTTCCCATCCTTCTTGAATGAGATGGTGTTCTCTTTCCTATCATATATGACACTTATGTCGTACTGCCATGGTCTACCCAATAGTAGATGGCATGCATCCATGGGTAAAACATCACAAACTAACTTTTCCTTGTAGCCTCCAATGGAAAATTCCACCGTTACTTGCTCATTCACTAACACACTCTGCCCTTTGTTTAGCCATGTGACCTTGTAGGGGTTAGTGTGGGGTACCTTCTCCAATTTTAGTTTCATTGCTACCTCCTCTGAGATTATATTATCTATTGAACCTAAATCTACTATGACCTTGCATACTTTACCAAGTATCTTGCACCTTACTCTAAATAGAGCTCTCCTCTGTTTTGGTTCTTCCTTGATCGGTTGTCTGATCAAAACTGTACTGAACATCAAATTCTCTCCTACCTCAGATTCAATATGACTGATCTCAGATGCCTTAGGACTCATGGTGTCCTCTTGTGCATAAGCCACTCTCTTCTCATTACTTGAAGAAGATTCTTTCTCCGGGCACCTATAAGTAGGATGACCTACTTAACCACAATGGTAGCATTTCATGTTTGCAAAGTATGTATTACTCCTGCCTGCTCCTCTTTCTCTACTTGAACCACCTTGAGGTCCTCTACCTCTATTATATCCTCCTTTAGAAGATGTTTCTCCTCCATGCTCTATGAGTTTAGACTCTCCTTGGTTTCTTTGGTCATTGCCTCTACCTTGGTAGCCACCTCGCTGCCCTCTTTGATCTCTTTGATCTCTACCTTTTCCTCTACCCTTAGAAGCCTGGTCTTGCTTCCTCTTGTTCCTTTCCTCAATCTTGATAGCCAGCTGATAGCATTGGTGTACTGTCTTGGGACTTAGAAGAGCCATCTCCTCTTGAATGTTCTATTTCAAGCCATTGAGATACCTAGCCACGTTGAGACTTTCATCTTCTGAAACATTAGACCTCATACAAATTTTTTGGAACACCTCTGTGTAGGTATTCACATCTTGGTCTTTTTTCCTTAAACTTTTTCTCTTCTTGTGCAACTGAATCTCATAATCATCTGGCATGTATGCTTCTTTTACTTTGGCAACCATACCCTTCCAAGTAGTTATAGGTTGCTTGCCTTCCTTTTCCCTCTTTGTCTGAATGAACTTCCACCATTTCAAGGCAGAACCTCTTAGTCTTGATTTTTCCACCTTTACTTTTTGTGCCTCAGTGACTCCATGACATTCAAAATGGTTTTCCATTCCCTCTATCCAGTCCATGACTAGATCAACTTCCATTTTTCCACTAAATAATGGTATGCCTTCAAGTGCTTTTCCACTCAAGGCCTTCAATGCCTTCAAGAAAGGCTCTTCTTTCATAACAAGGTCAAGTTAAAGGGTCTTGTCTTCCTCTACAACCTCTTCTTCCTTTGGTATCCTTCCTTCTAACTGTGCACTCCTCATTACTTGCTCAAGTTGGGCTATTCTTTCCCTCATTATCCTATTTTCTTCCTCTTGTTCTTCAACCATCTTAGCCAATTCAACATTTGTCACCATGATGGTAGAAACACTAGATTCAAGGTCTAACATGCAAGATTTTATCCCAAATTTTTAACTTGCTCTGATACCAATCTGATAGGGAGAGGGGTTGGAGGAATCAATCTCAGATTCCTGCTCTAGGTCTTGCTTGCAAGAAATTTTTGGTGTTCTTCTTCACCTCCTTGACCTATAGGCCCCTTCACATATTTAGGTGCCCCTGGTTCTCCTAGCCAACCCCACTTCCATCACCATGCAAACAACCAAGCCAATCTTGGTGCTCTCTCTACTATTCTCTCCTTAGCCCTTAATCTCCCTAAAGACTAACAACAAATCCAACCTTCACTAACTTGATGCAGGGGTGTTTGGTGTCTTCCATTTGCTTCAAGATCTTCCCTCTAGGGTTCTTGATCATCCACCAATCACCTATTCTCCATCGCTCTCACCAAACCCTCTCCTAGGGTTAGAAAAGGCTACAAGCCCTAGAGCCCCAATTAGGCCTCCTAACCTGAGAAAAATGGAGATTGTGCCCAAATTCTCCAAATGAGCCCAAATATTTTCTTGGGATTCATGTAACCCTTTCCCACACCTTGAATATTTCTAGGGGTTTGGAGCCTTTACTGTCCATACACTGCCCTTACTCAAAAAATGACCAAAAACTAGGGTTTATAAGCCTTTTTTAGGTTGCTTCCAAACTGTTAGAGTTTTCTCACACCAAATGAGTTGATGGAGCCTCCTCCTGACCACTAGGCCTTGCCAAGACCCTTATCTAAATTCTCAAAAAGGAAAATTTCCAAAACATTAACACCCCTACAAGTTAGGTGCCTTACACTCCTTGTCTTTCCTAGCTGGACTCTGCCTAGGCTCGCCTAGGGCAAGACATTGCTAGTTGCTCCTGCACACACACAAGCCCTACAACCTACCATATTTACACTCATGGAGCCTAGTCACTATTCCCAAAGGGCCATACAATTTGTACAGTGGGAAAGTGCTCTAGCACTCCATTTTCTCAAGACTGCCTGGTACAGGCCAGAAAAAGAAAGAAATAAAACTATTTACAAACAAAAGATGAAAATGATTCACAAAGGAAAATGAATGGCACACAAAGCTTGTATTCTATCCACACTACATTCTAATTATAGAACAATAGTTATTTCAATCCATTTAAGGCTCTATTATGAAGCAAAAATCCAAAATAACCTTCAAGAACACTATTTTATTCCAACTAACAAAAATGTTTCCTCAACACCAATCCTTCTAACCTTGTTTACAGGTCAAGACTCACCTTAAATAAGGCTCCACATTTAGTTTTCTTCTTTGGTCGGACTTCTTCATGACCTAATAGCCAACATTACCAAACTCCACTGTGTTTTCTAACTTTTTCCAAGGTTAGCAACCTAACCAAGAATGAGCTTCAAAACCCATCCATACTTCCTACTTCTAATTCCACTGATCACAACACATCCACACTTATTCTTAACCCTCAAATGCTAACTAAATGGTCAACATGACCTTCAAAAAAATAAATCCAAGCAAAATTTAAACTAGACTGCTTCCTAGGTGTGTTTCCTAGGTGCTCCTACACCACTCTTAATCCCATGGGGGAATTGGTTCCAATTTGATGTGGAAATTGGACCTTTCCCAATCCCTTGTAAGCTTTGAAATGACTTGATGTAGATTTGGTGATTCCTTGGAGAAAATCCTCCATAACCTAGATATGAAAGATGAAACGTGGATGAAAATAGAGGAAAATTCATAAGATTGTGGATCCAAATGAGCATGGTAATCTTACATGGATTGTGGATGATGAAATTCAGTAGAGGAGGCCTGTATTTATAAAAAATAAGGATGCAAGATTGAAGAATAGGATGAATGTGGGATTAAGGATGGACCAATGGCATTGTGCCACTTGTCAAGATGCTAATGGAAGGAGGTTGAGCACATTTTGATCAATGTGCATGCATTTGAAATTTGAATTTGAAGAAGTGACATGTTTAGGGGGGATGAAAGAAGAGTTAATGCCAAGTTGAGTTGTGTAAGATACATGTAAGAGACCTGTAAGAGATTTAAATGCTTTGTTGGATGGACAAGTCCTTTTAGGAGGGAGATTTGAAATTGATTGAATATTCCAAAGAGATGCCATTTTTGAATGGAAATAGATGAGTTAATAAATCAAATAAATTGATTTATTGTGCAAGTTGCAAAATCTAGAGGATTTGGAGGATTAGAGTTAGAGTTAATTAGGATTTAATTAGCTTGGGTGGAGATTAGTTGATTTGACATTTGACTTAGATTTTTGGATTTGTTTAAATAAAATGAGAGGAAATTGATGCATTAGGAATTTAATTAAATAAAGTTTGATTTATTCAATTAAATGAAGAACATTAGGAGTTAATGAAATAAAATTGATTTATTTAATTAAAGAGAAGAATATGATTTAATCAAATAGAATGATATATTTAATTAAAAGAAGAATGTTATATTTAATTAAATAAATTTTATTTATTTAATTAAAAGGTGAAATATGAATTAATTAAATAAAGATTGATATATTTAATTAAAAGAGGAAATATGCTGAATTTTAATGAGATAAAGATTATTCGATTAAAATGGTTAGTAAAGGGATGATTAAGGATGAATTCGAAGTTAGTGAACCAAAATCAAGTATGTGATATCAATCAGAGTAATTCTCATGTCTACATTTTTCCCCTCTTCGAAGCAATGCACTTATTGCGTTGGTTCAAAGAATAACCTTTCCATGATCAAAAGTCATTTTTTTTTTAAATGCCCCACTGCTGCCCCAATAAGCAGAATTGCGCTGGTATACTGTCCCCTTGAGAGATTGAGTGGAAATGTTAATTTTCTGATTGAGATTACGATAAAATGTGAGGGGAGTGGTTCTATTGATCATAGGATGAAAGATAATTCTTTAGAAAGATCAGATATTTGACGTAGACAATTTTGATGATGTATAGACAGTCATCAACCATGGGTAGCCTCATGTATATTTTTGAGATATCACACAAATTTGGATAGAAATGTTAGTAAAGATAGAATAATAGGAAGAATAAGATGGTGAAAGAGAGGATCCAACAAGTCCATGATTTGGTGAGACTTTATTAGAGATGATGATGAGAGATGGATGGTGCTTCACTTATCAGGAATTGGGATTTTAAAAGGGCTTACATACCTTATGTTTGATAACACACATAGATAAGATGCATCAAGGTATAGAAGACCAGGATGGTGTTGCACCTAGTGTGATGGAATTTGACTCAACAATTAGATAATAATACTCCTGTTCACACCTAACATATGAAAACCTGCTTAGAGTGTAGTTTAGACATTCCAAATATCTCAGACCAAAACATAGAAAGGAAAGCCTCCTTATGTGGTCAACAAGACACCTAAAACACTCTCCCTATAAACCAAACAAAGTAAGAATGACCAAGGTTATATTACAATAATATCCAACAAGCACAACAGACAAAAGACAATGATCATTGCCCCATTCCTTTCTCTCTAAATCATTTTGTTTAGACATCATCAAGAGGTAATTGGAATGAGTGCAATAAGATAAATCAAAATAAAAGATAAAGTACACAAACAAGCCAATGTTCTTCATACCTATAGGCAAAGGGATTTGTTTGAGGGATAAGAATGCAGTGATTGCCAAAGAGATAATGCCCATTGTAGGAAGGATGCATCCTAGGACATGTTAGTGGATGGTGGCAGTTGTTTTGTTTTAGAGGATAAGTATCCAAAGTGTTTTCAATAGATAATGCCCATTGTAGGAAGGATACATCCTGGGACATGTTAGTGGATAGTGGCAAGTTGATAGGTTGTTCAAAAAGGCTATTGATACAAGGTTGATTGACATGTTTGCGAATGATCAAGAGTTTGATTTTGTATTTAAAGTTTGTTGTTTCAATTTTGATTTTACGTTTGAAGTTTTCTTTTTGCTGATTGTTGTGGTTGTTTCTATTGTATTATACCAAGGATGAAGGTGACGATCAATTTATTATGGATGGAAGTTTATTGTGGGTCAAGCGAAGCGAGATGGATGGATTTTTTCAAAAATTTGGATTTTTTTGATGTTTTGAAATGTTTTGAGGCTGTTTTTGGGTTTTATTAAATTTTATGAATGTTTTTGGATTTTGTGTCTCGAGGGTTGATAAAAAATTAGCCTTGCCTACATTTAAGCTTAGAGATGGCGTAGTTCAGATTCCATGTTTTTGATGTTTTCTGACTTTTTGATGTTTTGAGATTTTGATATGATTTTTAGTTATTTTGGGTTTTTGATATAATTTGGATGTTTTGGATTTTCTTGTTTTTGAATGTTTTGGATTTTGATATGATTTTTTGGATGTTTGGATTTTCTTGGTTTTTAAAATTTTTTGGATTTTGATATGATTTTGGATGTTTTGGATTTTCTTGTTTTTTTTGAATGTTTTGGATTTTCTTTGTTTCTTTGATTGTTTTTGGATTTTTGATATGATTTTGGATGTTTTTGGATTTTCTTGTTTCTTTGAATGTTTGGATTTTGATATGATTTTGGATGTTTTTAGTTTCTTGTTTTTTGAATGCTTTTGGATTTTGATATGATTTTGGATGTTTTGGTTTTTTTAATGTTTTTGGATTTTGATATGATTTTGAATATTTTTAGGATTTTGCTGTTTTTAATGTTTTGATTTTTCTCACGCCAGTTTTATCAGATTTGGATATGGATATGTGTGGCCCGATACTCCGATTACTTTGTTTTGGGATTTTGTTGAAAACCAAGCTAAGGTCAATTGATCAGATCAATGGATTGATGATGATAACATTGTTGAGGATACACAACAATGCAAGGATAGTGTTAAGCAACACAAGAATTATGATGGATATCCCAAGATAATGAGGGATTGATTGGATTCTATGATGATCAGGACTGATGATGATAACATTGTTGAGGATACACAACAATGTTTAAGGGACCAAGATGTTAAGCAACATGAGGTTGGGAGGGATATTATCGAGAGATGATGATGGATTGATTGGATTTTTATTGATTAAAAATTTGGAAGCTTGATTTTGGAACAAGTATTTGAATGATTTGATGTGACGCTAAAGTGAAAATTAGATGAGATTGATATTGATTATTTGGATTGATGTTCGATGATAGATAATGCTTGATAAGGAACATCTTCTCGTCAAATATGTCATGGGATAATGATTTTGATTTCTTGGCTCCCAAATGCTTTGACCAATTTGATTTCATGTTTTCCAATGTTTGTATCACCATAAGTTGGAGGATATAGATCAAGATTTATTTTTGAAGC
>VDFB02072984.1:0-29873 GCA_007258455.2 Sequoia sempervirens
TTGCTAAATTTCATTTATGTGCATAAAAGAGATTATCAAAATATTGCATTATTGCAATTGTGCAATTGCATACAATAAGAAAGAGAGTCAACATTTATTGAAAATGCAATCTTTATTGATGATCATAAGTGTATAGTGTCCCTCACAAGCCGAGGGACTGACTATTCTAATGCATATAAAGAAAAGACTATACATTTATAGATACAAAAAAAAAAGAAATGCACATAAAATGAAGGGGGACCCGTCATTGCCTGAATGACGAATCCCGGTTGCTTCGTCCTGCATCGTCTTCAATCTCTCTCGCTTGTGCTGCTTCCAGCTGACGCTCTCCCTGTTGCTCCTAGGTTCCCTGCATCTGGAAGAAGAGTGCTATTAGAGGAATGAAAGGTCACCAATCATAATATGTGCAAAACATCCATAAACATTTAATCTAATGTCCATAAGCATTAAAATAGATAGCATACTATAGGTGTCCAGGAAAACAAAAGAGTTATCGAACACACCTATCATATACTTTGTTTATCTAACATGTTTGCTCCTTGTGCAAATATAAGACAAATCCTTGTTACTATTTTGATTCAGCTATCCTTGTTACTATTTTGATTCAGTTGATTACAACATGTGGAGTAAAATGTGGCTCCCACAAGGGTTGAGCCTAGCACGCTGCCCTCTTGTGTTTTAGGAGGGATAGAAAATTGAACAACTTGATCAAATAAGTGATAAACATATTCTTGATGCATTAAACTCTGTTCCACCTGCCGGACCGGGACCTGGGACGCAGGGACGAAGCCTGGGATGGCAACCGAGGGCAGATTTTTGGGGACGGCGGGGGGACGGCGATATAGAAATTTTTCAAAATATATATATATATATATATATATATACACAATTACATATATATATGAATTTTTAAAAATATATTATATAGAGAGAGAGAAAGAGAGCAATTTGAAAAATATCAAATATGTGCAACAATTTCAATATGACAATACGTGCATAGATAAAGAGTATAACAACAGTATAACAACAATATAGCAACAGTATAACAACAATATAAACATAAAGGTAAACACTAACAGCAATGCCAATAACTTAACAATTAAATATAAAAGCATTTTGTTCAAGTTTTAACACTAAAGTTAAATAACTCAAAGATCAACGTCTCAAACTTTAAAGTTTAAATACAATAATCTGTCAATCTATGACACTATGCCTCATTCGGGCTATCAATATCAAAAGCACTATCTGTGTCACTGTCACTCTCTGCCTGAAGTGGATCATCCAAAGGAAGGCCAACCATTCCCAGTTGCACCTCCTCCTCATCAATCTGCCTAACTAGTTTGTTTAAAAATAATAGTTTGTTTAAAAATCAATTTTATTATTCGTAATTTTTTATTTAATTTTACAATAATATTAAAATTTTAAATAGTTATGCTTATTTTAATTTAATTTTATTATTTTATTATTTTAAATTTAAACTAAATAATAGTTTGTTTAAAAATTCATTTTATTACTCGTAATTTTTTTTTAATTTGACAATAAATTATAATATTAAATAGTTATGCTTAAAAATGAAATGTTTTATCAAATTTTTATTTAATGAAATATAATAATATTTAATATTTATTATTTATTAATTATCACGCAATTTTATTTTATTTCATAATATAATTAACTTACAAGCAATTAAAAATTAATTTTTTTTATCAAATATGATGAAATATTTAATATTATTAAGCAATTTTTATTTAATTTGTCAAAAATTAAAAGATTTTTTTACTTTGACAAAAGGGGGACTCCTGGGCGTCCCCGATACGATTGGGGAACTTCTAGTCTCTAGTTGCTTTGGACGCCTAAGGCCCCTTTATTTTCCACCGTCCCCTTTTAGATCGCTATTTCACCGGCCCCTGGCCAAAAATCGGGGACACTGGGACGCCCTCAGCCAGTCCTCCCGCCCTCAAACGGCTGTGGGATCTGTGGACGAGGGTTTGCGTGGGGACGCCCTTGAAACACGCCTATTTACTATTAGCATTTTTTGAAGTTTGAAGTTTGAACATTGTTGATTGTAATTATGAATCATGATTATGAAATTCAAATTATGAAACATCTAGTTCTTGTTCCAATGTCTATTTTGATTTTCAATATTCAGTGGTTCACTAGTTCAATGTAAATCATTAAAAAATGTGTTTAAACTCTTTAAGTTTTACTTTTAACTTTACTTATTCCTTAGGCTTCTACAGTTATATTGTTATACATCTTTTTATAACTAATTTTTCAAGTACTATATGTATTTCAGCACTGCTCCCCCGCCACCCCCCTCGCCGTCCCCCCGCTGTCCCCCCCGCCGCCCCCAAACTTAGACCCCTTGTCTCTCGTCTTCGAAACTTCGTGGAACATTGGGGTTATTAGAACGACAGTGACAGGGAAATGAGGTATTAGCTAAGGGAAAAGACAAAGTAGTAAATGTCGCATGAAGAGAAGAAGCAATAATTTTTCGATGTAATGAAATCCTTAAGGGATGGGCAGCAACAACTCATTGAGCTCACTTTTTAGATTATGAAGGGTAAGGAAACCAATCATACTACTCCTTTGGGTAGTGATGCAAAAGGGACATCTTCATTTGCAGCCATGAATTAGAACATCCTGATGAAATCAGCTGTAGTTACAAGTCTATTCAAGGCCATATTTTTGTAGCAAAAAGCAGAGGCACTCAATGAAGATATGGACAGACAATAGGAAGAGGATTTGGATGCACTACGTGCAAAATATGAGGCAAAGAGTGTAGAATTTCGGGTAGATATTACCTTCATGAATTTTTTTAGGCTAAACTAGAACAAAAAATGTAATGAACAAGCCTCTTAAAGACCTACAAAGTAGGCTAAGAAAGCTCATTGTCCTCACGTTCTATGGATCCAACAAAACCTCATCTAGGGCATGGATCCAAAAGAACACATATTTTTCATTAAGCCCAATGTATGAAGAAGAAGCAATCAAATTTGTGGTCCTTTACTTGGAAGTGGTTGCACATGAATGGTGGTATCGTGTCTTAGTAACTCAAGGGCACAACCATATCACTGCCTATGAGAAAATTTTGAAGATATTGATAGATAGATTCGAGAGGCAAGCCCTTGAAGAGCATTTCAAGGAGTTTGCACAACTACGCCACAAGGCGTAGTGGATGATTATGTGGTTGAATTTCATAGGATAGTAGTAATGATACCTGATGTATTAGCAAGGCGCCTAGTGTTCTTTTCATGGAAGGGCTGAAAGAACCCCTCCGAGGCCGAGTTAAGGCTCTAAAATCCAACTTCTTGTAAGTTGCTATAAAAAGCTCCCTAACCTTGGAGACTACTACACCTAGAAGATCTGTCCAAGGGTCAACCTTTAGAGGAGCATTACTATTAAGGAATAAGATTGTCTAGAAAAGTGACAAGATGTTTCTAGAAGAACTAGAATCTTCTGGAAGAGCTAGAATCTTCTAGAAGCTAGAAGCAACTAGAAGTTATTCAAGGAAAAAAACATTCTAGTTTAGAGTTCTCTAGAATATTAGAAGTCTTTAGATCTTAGAGCCTCCAAGTATAAATATGAGCTGTCCATTGTGAACAACACTACTGTTGGATTGTATGTAAGCAAGTTAGATCAATATAATTTCTTCAGCGATTTCACAACTATTTTGTGCTCTATTTTTTGCCCTGTTTGCTGCTGTTATTTTATTATTTGGGCTTGTTCTTACATGGTATCAGAGCTAGAAATCTTCTAACAGGGTTAAGATATTGCTGGATTGATATTTGTTTAGCAAAATAATCTTTGAAGTGGTTTAATCTACTTGTTTGAGGGCTGTTTTTTCTAACATGGACTCTACAAATGAAAGTTTGCCAATCTTTGATGGAAGTGGTTTTGCAGATTGGAAGATTGCAGTTAAGAATGCTTTGAGAGAAAAAGCTCTATGGACTATATTGAATAAAGAGATTGGAGAACCTCAACAAAAGAAAGAAAAGGAGTTATGGAAATGCAAGTTGGAGCAACCAAAAAGCACCCTTAAGTCCAACCAACCAGCTCATAAATCTGCAAAAAAACCTGATTAATCGCGATTTTTAATAAATCTGCAGTTTGGACGATTTTTTCCCGATTTTTTGAAAAAATTGTTGACTTTTGGTTGACTTTTTGGTCAATGATTTTTTTTGTTTCAAACTGCAAATTCGCCAAAAAACGTGTTTAAAATCTGGAAAAAAATGAAATCGAGCTGATTTTCGCACAAGAAAAACCATGAGACCATGGCTTGTTGCTTATTATTATGCTTTGATAGATTTTTTCCAAGCATCCATAGCTTGTTTGAAAGCACTTGTTTTAGGATTTTAGCCATAGCAGCAAGGCAATGAACTGTTTGATAAAATGATTTGGTAGACATGTATGAAAAATGCAGTAGCATAGACAAGGCAGTGAACTGCTTGAAAAAAATGTCTCAAAGAAATGTAGTCTCATGGTGATGGAATGCCATGACAAGCAAATTGCTACGGATTGTCATGGCATTCCATCACTGTGAGATTGTATTTCTTTTAGGAATTTTTCAAACAATTCACCGCTTTGTCTATGTTATTGCTTACTATTATGCTTTGGTAGATTTTTCCAAGCATCCATAGCTTGTTCGAAAAGCACTTGTTTTAGGCTTTTACTCATAGCATGAAGGCGCTGGAATCGCTTGATAAAAATGCTTTGGTAGACATGTATGAAAGGTCGTGGTGAAGATAGAAAGGTAGTGAACTATTTGAAAATGCTTCAAAGAAATGGTCTCATGGTGATGGAATGCCATGACGAATGCCATGACAAGCAAATTGCTATGGATTGTCATGGCATTCCATCACTATGAGACTGCATTTCTTTGAGGCATTTTGAAACAGCTTCACTACCTTGTCTATGCTATTGCTTACTATTATAAGTCTTTGATAGATCTTTTTTCCAAACATCCATAACTTGTTCAAAAGCAATTTGTTTTAGGGTTTTGTTTCATAGCAGCAAGGCAAAGAACCGCTTGATAAAATGCTTTGGTAGACATGTATGAAAATGTAGGAAGGCCACCAACCGCCACCATCCGATATTTATGCGCTTGTAGTATGTTCTTGTGCAATGTAATCAGCTTATATGAATATATAAACCAACAAAAATCTATTTTCTATAATTCATGGATTGAACCGTGATTTTATTTGCTCTCAATGTTCAGATGCTATGGAATGCTATATTAATTTTTTTAAAAGTAGTTTCACTCATTTTTTCAATTTTTAATTTTTTGTAAATCTGATTTTTCCCACCTTTTCAAAAAATCCTAAACTTTTGGTTTGCCGATTTATTCTCAAACGATTTATGCTGCTATGGTCCCAATCTCAATAGAAGGTTTTTTGATGTTGATAATGCTGAGCATTTTGTCATTGATGTCAAGTTGGTTGAGCTGCTTGCTTGGGTACTTGAGTTGGTTGCTTGCTAGGTCGAGCTACTTGCCTGTGTGTTGAGCTACTTGGTTGTGTGCTTGAGCTACTTGGCTGCTTGGTTGAGCTACTTGGCTGCTAGCTTGAGTTGCTTGTTTGTATTCTTGAGCTAGCTGGTTGCCTAGTTGAGCTAGTTGGGTGTATGGTTGAGCAGGTTGCTTGAGTGCTTCAGCTGCTTGTTAGTCTACTTTGTCAACATTCTTGCCAACTCAGATTTCCTTATCAGCAAGATGTGTCAGTTTGAAAAGTCTTTTGCATAGTCAGCATTTGAATTGTCAATAGGGTGTGTATTAATTCGAGCCTCTTGATTCTACGTGAATATTTTATGAGGTGGCTTTGTTATGATAACATTGGCTTTGTATTACCTTCAACGAATATTTTATGTGATAACTAATATAGGTGGCGACTTGGAGTATTAATGGAAGATTGTTTAATTCTTTCTATAATGACAACAAAGAATCTATTTCAGTATGGTGGCTGAAGGAAAAAGTCGTGTTCTTCTATACTTGGTCATAGGTTTCAAAAGTCAGTAATTAATTTATTGCCAGGGTGCGTGTGAAGGTATGGGGCGGCTAAAAAAAGGAAAGCATATCGCATTTTTCCGTTTTTATTCTTTATGAGACGTGAAGGTGGGAGGCATTTACTTCAAGCTTTTATGGAAACCAAAATGAATATACCTTTTCAGTGCTTGTGTCAACTACACATTGTATCGAAGATACTTTTGGCAATAACGTTTTTGCTACTATGTCACTTATTTTGGGCAAAGTGTATTGTGCGTCAGAAATATGTGGGTGTTCATCAACGTGTTTATTGTGATAGTTTATTCCTGCCATCGTCGACTCTTTCTGGCAGGATGTTTTTATTAAAAGTCTATTGATATCCCTTGTGTCTTGTGTGTGAGGCGACCTTGGGATTTAATTTGCCTTTTTTCTTCTTATTGGGCTATGATTGTATTTTGAAGATTGAAGGCATTGCTACATTTAAAAAAAATATACTCGGGCTTTCTTTTCTTAGTTTTTGGTTTTTCTAGCAATAACATGAATGTTTCTATTATGTTGAAGATGAAAAAGGCATTTAGTTATGAGATTATGATGTGTAAAACAAGCCGTGAGTAAAGCATATATGAAAGTTGTGAGCATATTTCAGTATCGTGGAGGATACTTGTGTAAAAGAGTTGTATTTTTGATATGCTTGACTTCAGATTGAATGCTATATGTGAGGCTGGTCAGTTTTCAAGTGATCACTGCAATATTTTGTCAAATCTAAGTGAAGTGCTTCGGAAAGAGAAGATAATGGAAAATGCTTGCTGTATGAGCCACGATATATGATTCTTGTGTTAAGAGCTTCAATGAGTTGTTGAAAAAGACGGGCTGTATAGTATGAAGCGGGTGCTGTTGTGCATGAGTTACAGCCATAGTTTGAAGGTTGTGTTCGTTGTTTGGATTGTGCAATAAAAGGAATACCTGTCGCCTTGTGTTGAAGATGAATGTTCATGGTAGTGTGTGTGTTGCCTTTTGAATCTACCCTGTTTGGAGGAATCCTGAAGCAGTTTTATGAGTTGTGTGTGTAATGTCAATACAAGGATGAATTTTTTGTTCAGAAATCTGTTTTGCAGTCTCTGAGTGAAGTGATGTTTTGAGCAGCTTGTATTCATGCTTGAATCTTATTACATAGGCAATCATTGTATTTGGGAAGAGTGTTTTAGTGGCTTTTTAGCATCTTGTGTACCGAATTGTGTGAAGTGATTAAGTGCAGGTGGAAGGAGTTTTGTGTTCAGTTTCAAGAATTCTTTAAGTCTAAAGTTGGTGCTTCAACAACATTGGAGTTGATGCTTCAGTTGGTTCGGAGTTGGTGCTCTCAGTGGGTTGGTGCTCACTTGTGTAACTGGGTTGGTGTCCTTTGAAGATAAAAAAAAAGCAATATTTTGCCGTGGTTTTTTATCTGAAAGGGTTTTCCACATTATCTCGATGTTCATGGTGTTTATCTTGTTCTGTGGTTGCTGTTAATGTTTTGATTTTTGATTCATATGGTTTATTTGGTTTTAAGTTTTAAAGTTTTGGAATATTGATTCACCCCCCCTCTCAGTATTTCCTGTGTGCTCTTCAGGTAATCCAATAGAACTATGGGAAAATTTAGAAAAATATTATAAAGATGCAAATATTGCTAATGTGTTTAGCATAAAGAAAAAATTGGTGAACATAGGCCCATCTGATTTTGAAAAAATGGCTACTTTAATGAAGTTACATATTTAAATGCCCAGCTGAAGAAAATAGGTGTTGAATATGCAAAAAACAATTTTCAGTTGATTTCAATGGTTGAAAATAAACTTCCCCAACCTTACAAGGCATTTAAAGAATCAAGGAAAAGGGTTATTCAATTAACAACTAATAGCCCCCAACAAACTTATGATCAATTTTGTAAGTTAGTTTTAGATGAAGAAGCTCTGCTTATTAAAGAAGGTTATATTAAGAAGAATCATGTGTATGCAGCTAAGGGTGAATCATTTCCTAGATATGTTGATGGAAAAAAGAATTGGAAAGGATATAATAAATTTCAATATAATGATGGTTCTAACTAGTTTTCTAGAAATGAAGGTGTAGAAAAGTAGTTGGAAAGAAAACCCATTATTTGTAGATATTGTGGAGGTGAGAATCATATGGATTTTGTTTTTTTGTAGAAGAGGAACAATGAAAGACAACAATACAAGCCTAAGCAAGAACGGTTTAAGGAAGGAAAGACAGATAAACAAAGTTTTATAGCCATCTCTAGGCAAGTAAAATCAAGTCTAGAGGTAACTTCTGAACCCGAAAATAAATCTAGAGTAAAGGGAGAATACTTTGCTTCAGATTCTAATAAAGAATGGATTCTAGATTCAAGAGCATCTTTTTACATGACTGGAGATAGATCTTTATTTACTGATTTTCATGAAGAAAAAAATTTAGATCAAGAAATCACTATTGGCAATAAAATGAAACTGTCAGTTCTAGGAATGGGGATTGTTAGTGTAACAAATGGAACTTTGAAAAATGTTTTACTGGTTGAAGGATTGACGGTGAATCTTATTTCAGTATATAGAATTGCTCAAGTTGGATATGACTTTGTTGTCACTGTTGATCAAGTTATCGTAAGAGATAGAAAAGACCCAAAAAGTGTTATTGCTATTGGTAGAATTGACCATAAAGAAAGTTTCTTTAATTTGCCAGATTTGTTCATGATGAATACACTCTCCCATGCTTTTGTTGCTCAAAGTGATTATACAAATTATAGAAAATTACAATGCATGGTTAGAGGATTAACACAGATCTCAACATTTGAAGGTGTACGTGAAGGATGTGTGTTAGGTAAACACCATCGAGATCCTTTAGACTAAGGCAAAATATGGAGAGCCAATCATCCACTACAACTCATTCATAGTGATTTTATGTGAACCAAGATATCCTTCAATCTCAGGTGCTAGGTACCTTCTCACTTTTATTGATGATTATAGTAGACGATTATGGGTTTATTTTCTTGAAAGGAAAAGTGAAGTATTTGAGGTATTTCAAAGGTTTAAGGCATTAGTTGAAAAGCAAAGTGGAAAAAAAATTAAATGCCTAAGGACAAACAATGGGGGTGAATATTGCAATTATGCATTTGAATCATTTTGTGAAAAATATGGCATTAAGGTACAAAGAACCGTTCCATATACTCAACAAAATGGAGTAGTTGAATGGATGAACATAACTCTTTTGGAAATGGAATGTTGTATGTTGCATTTTAAAAGTTTGCATAATAAATTTTGGGGATTGGCCGTCTCTTGTGCTGCACATATTGTGAATAGAATCCCTACCAAAGCCCTCACAAATATCACTCTTGAAGAAGCATGGAGTGGAAGAAAGCCTCACATCGGGTATTTTAAAGTGTTTGGGTGTATTGCTTGGGCTTACATCCCAGAAGAAAATAGGAAAAAACCAGAATCAAAAAGTCATAAATGTATGTTTATGGGCTATAGTGAAGAGTCAAAGGCTTACAGATTGTATGATTTGAAAACAAAAAAGATCTTTATTAGCAGAGATGTAAAGTTTGATGAACATTCACAGCTTACAGCCACAAATGATTTCCACATTTCAGATATTTCACAAAGAAATGGAAACTCTATTAATGAGGATGATAAGAGCACTACTACTAAAGACGATATAACTAATAGTAGTGATGAAGAAGAAGAACTTCCAGTTAGACAGAAGACAAAGAGTATTGAAGAGATATACAAAGAAAGTCCAAACTCCAAGGAAGGAATGGCAGTGCCCTCATGGAAAAAGTCTTACAAATAAATGACCCAATCTCATATGAGCAAGGTAGAGGGAAGATAGAATGGGAGCAAGCCATGAAAGAGGAATATGATGCATTACTAAAGAATAACACTTGGGAACTTGTGTCCCTTCCCAAAGGTAAGAATGTTATTGGTTGCAAATGGGTTTACAAAACGGAATTCAAATCTAACGGAGCCATAGAAAAATACAAAGCTAGATTGGTTGCTAAGGGATTCAATCAAAAGGAAGGTGCTGATTATGAAGAAACATTTGCTCTTGTCATCAAAATGAACATAGGTAGAATTATTCTTTCTTTGGCTGCTAGTCTTGGATGGCATGTTCATCAAATGGGTGTTAAAAATGCTTTCTTAAATGGAGATTTAGCTGAAGAAATGCATATGAATCAACCACCTGATTTTGTAGATGAACAACATCCTCACCTTATTTGTAGATTAAATAAATCACTTTACAGTCTAAAACAAACACCAAGAGCATGGAACAAAAAGATTGACAAATACTTTCAGCTTCATGGGTTTAAAAGGTGTAGATCTGATCCACATCTTTATGTGAAGAAAGTCCAAGATGAGATTATTCTTGTTGCACTTTATGTAGATGATTTACTCATTGCTGGACCGAATATTGGGATAATCAATGATTTAAAATCAGATCTTAAAAAGACATTTCATATGAGTGATTTGGGAGAATTAAACTATTTTCTTGGTTTACAAGTTTGCAGACTACATGATGGATTGTTAATCTGCCAATCAAAATATGCTTTGGATATTTTAGAAAAGTTTAACATGCTAGAATGCAAGCCAACTTCTACTCCCTTTCAGTCTGGAATCAAACTTACTAAAGAATGTACTTCCAAGAGGGTAGATGCTACTTTATACAGACAACTTGTGGGCAGCTTGGTTTATCTAACCCATTCTAGACCAGACATTAGTTGCAGTTAATCAAGTATCGAGATTTATGCAGGAACCTAAAGAAAGTCATTGGTTGGCTGCAAAAAGGATAAAGGTCGAGAGATATCAGTTTCCACCCGCAAAGATTTGACAATCATCTCAAAAACTTAAGAAGACCAAAATTCTTTGGGGAGGGCATGCATGCATATCCAAAGATAGGCTGTCGTAGGGATTTCCTCCAAAGAATCGAATCCCACTTGGCAGTGCTTTATAAATAGAGTCTTTCAATTTTCCCTAGTCCAAAGCTAAAGCTTTTCCAGATAAATTTGGGAGCCCAAGAAACAACAGATCAAACTCCTACCTTGGATGGTGGAGACATTTTTTCCTAAATTTTTCTACATCCAAATTGATAAGTGGAGAATCCTCAAGGGCTAGCATGCAAGAATTTGATCCATTGCTTGCCAAAGTCATCTTCTTTGGACTTATTGCTGCTATTACAGCATCAATTCCCTACTCCTCAATCAAGATCCAGATCCAGCTACTGTGTCCCTAAATGATCATGAGGGGAGGCAGCCTGGCCCTATGCCAGGCCATCAGAGTTGAAATTGGAGATCAAAATCCCAGAAAACTATGAAAAACATGCAAGGAAAGCTAAACAGAAACAAAAAATCACCAAACCCTAGTAAAGCTCATTTCTCCTCACAATTATTCCTAAGATTTACCCAAGAGAATATTTTTTTTCATGTTCTAATTTTTTAAGCCCACCATTGAAGTTGCTATTATTAATGCTATAATACTTAACATTTTAAAAAGTTTTATCTGTGGTTCCTTTAACTCTGTGGTTTATTAAGATGTAATTATTGCTTGAACTCTGTCTGAGCTGCAGCTTTTCTTGATTACAAGTGCAGTGGAGCTGGCGCTCACCTATTCAAAGCATGGGCGATATACTTGAATCGGTCCATAATTCTGACACCAGAGGTACTCTTTTTAGAATCTCATCTCAAGCACTGGATATCATTTAAAATTGATCTTGCAATGTATATTTAGGAGTTTGTATTCAATTCCTCTTTGATGTGTGAATTAGTTCAACCTATAGAACTTACCTGTAAGAGTTTACTGGTTTATTAATGGGACAGTTCTCCAGAGATGGCCGAGAACTTGTTTCAGAGGACCAGGGATCTCTTTTTTGAACATGATTAGCTCTGTTACCAGTTTGCTGGGAAAATAACCTGTATCTGGGTACAGTTCTCTCTGGGTTTGGGTTCAGGTCTGGTTTTCTCTGGGTACAGGCAGGGCCTTTTTTAACATTTTTTTGACTTTTTTTTTTGTTTTTTTGACTTTTTTTTTGTTTTTTGGTTTTCATAGTTTGACCAGTCAACTTGAAAACCTAACCTTAAATCCTAGATTGAATTTCAAAACAACTGAAAACATGTATATATATGGTTACCTGAACTTAATTCCTGTTATTATGCTAAAATATGTATATATTGATGAATTCTTATATATTTTTTGTATGTACATATCCAAAACATACCCAACATTTTTTTCGCCGTACCAGCATACCTGAACCCAACTTGTAACTTAGATGATTGGGTTTATTTTGATTTTCTAAAATGTGAAGCTTGTACTGGTGTCTTAACAGTAAAAGAAAAAAGAGTATAATTAAGTGTTGTAAATGCAATTTAGGACAGAATATAACTTCTAAATTAAAAATACAATTAATTTCCCAAAAGATATTGATATCTAAAATTTAGAGCTGCATTTTTAAACATATTCTATATTATGCAGAAATTTGTTTTGAAATTGTGATTTTTCCAGTTTTTCAGGCAACTTTTCTTAATCTCAAAAGTTGTAATCTTTATTTTGGCTATAATTTTCATTACATTGAAGCTTTGTTGCCATTCGGTATTCACCTATACATTAGAATTTTATGCAAAATCTAGCCCGTAGTTGTTTTATGCACTTGCTTGCTGCTCATTCCAGGCCCATTGAGTGTTGGATGTTCACTTGAGTACATTAACAGACACTTTTTTCCTTTCCTTTTTAGCCTTTATTCTTTTAAAATAGTTGCTGGGATTTTAAATTTAATTTCAGACCAGGAAGCTATTAATTTCTCGTGTATTTTATGAAATCCATAGAATTAATAGCATATATCACTTTTGCAATATACACATCAGAAAATTTTCATCATTAGAATTTCTGAATTTCTGAACTAGCTAAAGCAAACATGCTTGCTGCTTTGCAGGGGGATCGCACAGACAAGCGTGACACAAGTGCATTTAATACTTGGAAAGATATCATCATCCCTGGAAATGTTGAGGATAGCATAGTACTGCAGAAAGCTGGAACAAGTGATGTGGTTAAACCTATTCCCTTATCGAAGAGGAAGTACCTTGCAAACTTCTTAGGCCGGGCACAAGGGAAAGTTGGTCGACTTCAACTTTTAGAGATGTCGAAGCGGTTCCCAGAGAAGGTTTGTCTGTTTCTGTGTTTCATAGTACAATACACCTCCTGCAATTATTCTGCATATTTTGGAGGTGTCTTGGATTCACAAGTTTTTCATTATCTCAAGACTCAATTCAATATTTCTTTCATTGTTTTCATTTGCATTGAAAAACCTAGTTATTAGGGCCATGAATAACATATTTAATATTTAGGAGCAATAGGTTTTCACAGTTCATATTAATGAATATTTGTAAAGATTTTTGTAGAAAATTGTGTAGCATATTTTTACATCAACTTTTTGGATCACACTTCATAATCCACCATCAGGAATTAGGATGACTTGAGCATAAGATTGTGAAGATAAATTCTAGAACCACTTAAATAATGCTCAAGATGCCAAGACAGGTGGGTTACGTCAGGAGATCCAGGGGGAGACTAGAAGGGTTTAAGACACAATATTATAAATTAATAAATGTGAGATGAACTTGTAATATGTGACAATTAATATCATTGAAGAAGAAATTGCAATTAATTGTAGAAATCGTGAATTGCTGCCGGTTGCAAATTTTTCCTTCTTAAAATCTCTGATTTTTCTGAAATTGTGGTCAACAATTTTGACTGTTTAATTGCATATAAATTGCAGTAAAATTGTGCAAAAACTGTGTTGTGCATGTTTTTCAAATATTAGGGTTTAAATCTGCAACAGACATTTTTTAAAGGTTTTAACCTTTTTTAATTTTATCAGAATATATAACGAAAAATGAAAAAGAGGTTGGCCACAGCCGACATGTCCTTGGCAGGACCAATGCAGGCTCTGTTGCCAATCTTAGTATGTTGCTCTCCATGATTCATTTACCAAGTAGGGCACCCCTTAAATACACAAAAGGCTGCCTATAAATTGTAATGTCACTGTTCCAACATGACTTCAATGAAGGCCAACTATGATTAATAGTGCCGGATTGATCTGAAGAAAGGAACAGGTTGCAAATTCCACAGAGATTCAATTTAACTTTCATTTACTTATTAAATTTATAATTATATAAAATTTCTTGTAAATTTTTATTGAAAGAAAAAAAAGATTACTTTTTCTTTTTTTAGACTTCAGGAATCGGGTAGCTCCCCCTATCAACTGCAGTGCGCCTGGTAAACTTTTTTCACATGACCGGTGACACTGGTGCGACACGTCCTTTGGTACCACGGGGATGGAGGGGAGACTAGATCTCGTGACCTCTTGCCTGCAACAGGATGCTTTAGCCAATCGAGCTAGGCCCTCCACCCCCCCCCAAAAAAAAGAAGAGATTACTTATTAATATTAATAGCTTTTGTTTATTCATTAATATTAATAATTTTATAAAATTTTGCATTTTAGCTTTTTTAATTTTAAATTTAATAAAATATATTTCAACAAAAATAAAAATACAAATTTAGATTATTTATATTTAATCTCAATTTTTTGTCTGAATTTTATCAGTTAAGGAATTTGTTTTTTTCTTCCACCAAACTCGAACATGAACTTGGTGACATAGTTCTATGGTATTGCCAAATGAAAGTCTATGGTCCAAAGCATTGAAGTAGAAATCACAAAAAAATGACAATCATAGGGAATTGTCGTTTGTTGTGATCTTTTCCCTCTTAAAATCGCCTTTTCTTTTTGAAATCGTGGTCAATGATTTTGACTGTTTATTTGCTGTTTAATTTTGTTTAAATCACAATTAAATTGTGCAAAAGCTGTCTGATGTGTGTGTTTTTCACCTACCTTCAATTATTTTCGTTAGGCTTTTCACAAATTTTGTATGATGCTATTTTGCCAGTTATTAGCATCTTTGACTTCCTTATTTGCCAAGCTATTTTCTATTTTGTTTTTGGATGTTCATTGGTGTTGGATTGTGATATTTTCAAAGCTTCTGAGTAGTTGACTGCATGTTCAATAATTTGATTCATTTTTGAGTTTCGATGTAATCTTTATTAAAGACATTAAACTTACACAGTCCATAATGTTAGATATTGAATGGTGTATACTTTTTCCATCAACATTTGGGATCACACTCCATGATCCATCATCACGATGTAGAGAACAAGAAAAGAGAAAGTCAAATCCAAAAAGTATAATCTTTATTCTAGAGGCTTATTTTGAATTGGGTAAGCAACAGTTTGAGTCACCTTCTATTAGGAGCTTGGTAGTATTTGTGTCTTTGGCTAGCTCAATGCCTCCTTTGAGTTCAAGCAACTTATTCTTTTTATTTGTTTGTAGTTCCAGACATAGTATACATGCTCACTAAGTACTTGGTGAGTACTCAAGGACTTCTTTGCCTAGTTGAGTACTCTTGAAGTTAAATTTGCATTTTCAGGAGGCCAAGTACTCATTGAGTCATAGTGCTAAAACTCAGTGAATTCATACCAAAAAATTGCCAATGCAATGCAAAAAGGTGCCTGGGATAGAAAAATGCGGAAAAAAATGCAATTTTCACATTCAAAAAGCATGGTTTTCTTTTTACAAAATCATGAAAATCACACTTGTCATGAAGATTTGTGCGGTCTTGAAAGCCTTCATTTGGGCTTGGTGGCCGGGGCTCCACCTCTAGACCCTGCCCTATACAGCAGTAGGGATGTCACCCTCAAACCTCGCTAGGGGCACTGCCCCTCAACCCCACTAGTGGTGCTACCCCCACCAAACTCATTTAATACATTTTGTAACTGTATTTTGTATAAAAATTATATATTTTCAAAAATTCAAGTATTTTTTAAGATGTTGAGTTTTGTTGAGTCAAAAAATGATTGGTCGATTGAGTCTAAGTCAAGCCCAAGTATGTGAACTATGGTTCCAAGAATTGCTTGTATGCTGTCACGAATGATACATTCGAGCGTCTTAGGATTTCTTGGGTTCTAGTATGACCATTCTTTCATTTGTAAGCCTCGTCAAAGTTAGATTTGAGCAAGCCTTTAGTTGGAGTCCATTTGGGTTAGGGTTTATACTTTATAGTGAAATAATATTATAACTTTATTTGTAATATACTATAGTCCCCTCCCACAAGTTTTTGCCAGGTCTCTAATGTTAGGGGATGAAAAGTTTTCCTTTTTCTATCAAAGTATATAATGTCTGTGGCTGTTAGTTGGTTTGATTTTTGAGCTGAGAGTTTCCATTACAATTATCTTCCCAGAAATGGGCAACACTGACATTCCAAATTTGTCATTTTGGGCCCTTGTGACAATTTATTAGAACCCTTCTTGATATGTCATAGTATTGTGGAGGGTTTCCTTTCCATTCAATGCTTGTCAGATTATCACTTTGCATTTTGAGGTATTTTTGAAAAAAATATTGACACCAAATAATATGTGGGTTGGATAGAAGTCTCCATGAATATTTCATTGCCAAAGCTTTGTTTAAACAATATGCATTGTGCAATGCAATGTAATCAGTGATATGAACATAAACGACAAAAATCTATATTTCACAATGCTTGGACTAAACTCTCAATTTAATTTGCTCTGTATATCTCTGTGATATTAAAATACCTTAAAAAAAAAAAACAGCAGGTTTTCCTCATTTTTGCTTTTTTGTACACTTTTTGAATATATAAAATTTCCCCAATTAAATCCAAATTTTTTGAAAAAATCCTAAATTTTGTGGTTTGCCATTTTTTTCCCCAAAAGATTTTTTCTGCTATGATTAATATAATTTGTAAAGTGATATAGAGTACAGATGATGCTATTTCATTATTACATAGATAATAATAGGCGTAAGAAATGATATGCAAATAGTTAGAATTAAAACTTGAAGATAAAAAAGGAAAAACGTGTAAATTAAGATAAGAAATGTATCCCATATGAGATAGGTGAGGTTAATTACATTGTAGAAATTAAATCAAAGTAGAGAATGAGGAACTAAAATAAAAATAAAATGTGGGGTGGAAAGTTAAAAAAGTGAAATCCGTTAAATCAAAACATTAAGAGTATCAGGTTCAGTTACCATGTCCTGCGGAAATGTAGGAGGTAAATAACAAAGAAAGGCGTAGAAAAGGAAAATAAGTCAAAGGCTTCAAAAGGAGGAAGGAAGATGCCATAAAAATCATAGTGGTAAAGTATGAGGAGGGATGGTATGGAGTAAATGTTAAAAGGATGAGAATATTGTGAGTGGTGAGAAATAGAAAAATTGTGGTAAAATCGGTTGAAAGTAAGCACAAAATACAGAGATGGGAGGAAGACAAGGGCAAGGAGAGAGAGAAGCACAGAATACAGAGAAGGGAGGAATACAAGGACGAGGAGAGAGAAGGGTCAAGTCCTGTAGGGTGAGAGAAGGTTAAAAGAAAATAAAAAAAAAAGAAATGCAATACAAGAAAAAGTGAGTAAAGTGATGATGAAATATCATAAATACAAAGGATGAATAGAAGTGAAAAGCCTAGAATATAGGCAGAGAATCCTGGAAAAAGAGCAGAAAGAGGTGGAAGAAAGATAGGGGTGAACCAGAATTGCCTTATAAATAATAAGAGGAAGGAGAGGACTGCAGCCCAGTGTCACAGGAGAGAGAAGATTCAAAAGGACTCATTTATAAATAAACAATATCTGAAATGAAATCTTATAAGCCCTTCCAAGAAGAATTTACAAGAATTTATATCTGGCCTTAATTTTCATTTGGCACTTCCAGAAGTTTACTTAATCTGGGCATACAGATAGTTTGTAATTCATATATCCTTTTTGTGATTTGTGTGGATCTCATTTTTGTTGCTGGTGGTGAGATATTACAAGAAATACACACAAATAGCTTTAATGCTAGCCGCTAGGAACTGGTTTATGACTTCAACTGAATCAATCTAGCTCTTTATCTCATGAGTTTTTTGGCATAGCATGCCTAACAACATGAATTTCCGAACTGCTTTCTTCTGAAGAAATATGTATCAGGCTGATTGTGCTTGAACTAATAATATCTTAGATCGGTATTAGACAGCTTGAGTTGGTTTGATGGTGAAGGCATGTGTGCTTTGTTATAGAGGTCACAAGTTTGAATCTGGAGGGTATAGGGTTGTGCATCTCATTGAACAATATATAAGGTAAATGGGAGATCAATATCCTTATGCAATGCTTGCATAAAGTGATTCTCGTTTGGTGTCTCACTTGTCAATGACCTTAAAAACTACCTTTACTCTTACCTTTATATACTGTGTGTGTATATACCAAAAACTGGAAAATGTCGATATTCATCTTTTCAGCCTTTTGCTAACCAAGTCATTCAGTACTGTCTTCCAGTTGATTCCATGGCATATTTTTCCATCTGTGGAATGCACAGTGGCACTCAAATTTGATAATTTATGGTTTCTTTATGTCAGTAAGTTTTCATTACACTAAAACTATGTTCAACTTGTCTACTATTTACAATTGTGACTTTTATTGGTCTTTAAACTGGTTGGGTGAGTAGTTTTCAGAGCGCTAGTCCTAAAAATTTTGTTAGTGGTTTTATGTTTTATATTCCTGTCAAGAAAATGCAAAACAAATATGGAGTGCAAAAATTTAGATGAATTAAAATGAGCTGAAGGTAATCTGTTTGATGAGTCAAGATTAGCCAGTGAAAATTCAAGGAACCATAAATTTTGAATGTTTAGAAATCCTTGGAAATTTTTTTCAATATCAAATTCTGAAATCTTATTGTTAGGCGAAGATATAGAACCATTGTCCAATTTCCTTAAGATCATTCATTTTTTAATACAAGAAGTCGGTAAATTCTTATAGGAAAATATATTATTTTATAGAAATTAGGCGAATCATTTTCTTTTGGCAAAGAATTTTTGGTAGAAAAATTAAGAGAAATAGCCAGGAGAATATTAGCCTCTAAAATTTTCCCTTGTGTTGGGCTTCAGCCTCTTGAGTAAGTGTTGTTTTTCAAGGAAACTTATGGACTAATGCTCATTATTCCAAAAATTAAAATGAAACTTCTTTTCAGTCTTAGGATCAATATGGTCAAGGTGTTTGGAATGCACCCTTTAATGTCGCCTCAGATGGTTTTTCAATTTTTGTGTGAGAGTTGTAGCTACAGATTTATGCTCATGGGCTGATAATGATTGACTAAGTACTAAATATTTCTCAGCTTCAAAGATCATAAATTTCATGAAGGTTTGCTCTTTGTATTTGAGGTAATGTATTTGTTTGAATTTTTTTCAACTTATTGGGGACAAGTGGGTCATATGTTGATGCCCCACCTTGATGATTATTTTATGTTGGTTTTCATCTTGATCTTTAGAACACTATTTTAATTTTTTGCATTAATACTGTTGAGTATCTATCTTATCCTTAACTTCTATGATAACATTCAAATGGACATAGTTTCCATGCAATTATTTTAGACTCTGTTTAATAATGGAAATATATATTTTTCATTCAACAACTTTAGTCATGTTCATTTGGCCAAATGAGCATTTGTGTTAACTGTACAGTTGGAAGCGCCAGAGCTGAAATTTAGTGGTCCTGAGAAACTTGGAAGGAATGAATACTTTGAACATCTGCGAAATGCTAAGTTCTGTCTGGCTCCACGAGGAGAGTCATCTTGGACTCTACGTTTTTTTGAGGCCTTCTTTGTGGTGTGTATTCACTTACCTTCACTCTAGATCTCCTTCCCTTAATTTAACTGGTGCATTTTGGGGCTTATAAGAACCATGGGATTGTCTATAATGTTTGAGCTTCATTTTTGGGTGCTAGTAAACTTTCCATTGAAACTTCCACTGCAAATATTTATTTATGTCTTGTATATAGGAGTGTGTACCTGTTATCTTGTCAGATCAAATAGAATTGCCTTTCCAAAACGTTCTAGATTACAGTCAATTTTCCATCAAGTGGCCTGCCACACGCATAGGAGTGGAGCTTTTGGAATATCTAGATTCCATAGCAGGCAAGTGTTTTTCAAAACACTCTTTAGTTTACTTGTATTTGGTTCTCTCAGCAGGACCTATATTAACCTGTTTGGATTCAATTTTTACCAGATGCTGAAATAGAGAGGATGATAGCGAGAGGTCGAGAAGTGAGATGTTTGTGGGTATATAGCCCCGAAAGCCTAGGATGCTCAGCAATGACTGGTATACTATGGGAACTGCAACGGAAAGTGAGACACTTCCATCATTCTGCAGAAACATTTTGGTTGCACAATAGCTCAGTTGTCAACAGGAACCTTGTTCCCTTCAACAAGTGGAGTCCTCCAATGCCTCTTCCTTAATTTGTTGTTTTGGCTCACAGTTGAAGGCATAATTCTAAAGGTGGTTTTGATAGAGATTTTGTGCTTACAAACATGTATCATATTTCATATCTTATTTATTTTAATTATATTTTAAATAAATACCACCATTTGCATTTTAAATTCTCCTGCGTGTTCTAGCATTAACTTCATATTTGCTAAGCATTCATTTCTCTTGCCAAAGTTGTCTGTCTTATTGGATTACAGTAGACTCCTGATCGACATTTTCAATATAATCAAGTCCCATGCCTTCTACACGCAGACTTTAAAGTGAAGTATAGAGCTTTATGTTGTTTGTTTTTTTCATCTTTATATAAAATATTTGATTTGCTTAAATATATTGAATTTAATGGTATGTTGATTTTTAGCGCTACCATGGGATGTAAGTCCACGATGGAATCTAGTATGGCCTGTTGAAAGAATGTAGAGTTGAATCGTGTCTTTGGTTGGCCAGTAATATGCCACTTTGGAATCAGAATGTTTGTAAAATGACAGAGAAATACAAAGTGCCAAACAGCGCATAGCTAATGCACTTGACTATCCTAGTGTTTCCGGACATAGTGTTGGGTGGTCAAGTTGATTTTTTATGTGTTTGGAATAAATCTCAACTATTCATACACGAGGACAGCGTGCTTCATACTCAAGAGCCATACAAAGAAGCATGTGATGACAACATAGAGCAAAATCCATTACAAACGATAGCCCAATGCTTTGCTCTTATTAATAACCAAGTAGAAGAGCCCAAATCTTTTCAAGATCACAAAAACATGTATTCATTTTTACACATCTAATATTATGGCAGGACATTTAAAAAACTTGCTAAAAGAACTTGAGGATGGAAATTTAGTAGGCCAGAATCCCTAGCAACTAATTATCTTGCATTCCAAATTGCTAGTGGGAGGATGAAAAGTCAAGGTAGCTATATTAGGTGGCAAATTGTCGGCATTGTCCATGAATGAGAATCAAACTCATTTTTTTAGGAGATGGTAAGCTTAAAGAGGTCCATCTTGTGGTGGGAAGGCACATTTTATTTACTCTAGATAAGGCATGACCTAAGAAGGATAAATTGGGGGTTTAAACATAGGATGGGGTAAGGCACAACTTTTAATTATTTGACAATGGGGTAAAGAGGGATAAATTAAAGAGAAACTAAAGATGGGTTTAGGATATGGAAGGGGGATACAAATTAAATGAAATGGACACTCATTAATCGTAAACAAGACCATGGGGATGACATAGTGAAGGCGACATGGATGGCCAGGGATACAAAACAAAAAACATCACAAATATGTACACATATGGGCTTGACTTGGAATGGACACACAAACATAATAACAAAGTTGGACATAATGTAATATTTATTAGTATATATTTTCCCCAATTTTAGTAAACCTATTAGAGACTATCAGAGGAAATATGTTTTTGATAAGATAAGCAACATTTACAGGGTGTTGTACCCTTTACACAGAGAGCCCAGAGGGCCAAAGGAAGCTAGTTCAAACCACCTGAACTAGAAGGGAAACAAACAAAGATAGTTGACCGACAACTGTAGAACAACAAACAAAGATAGTTGACCAACAACTGTAGAACAACAAACAAAGATTAGACAACCCCAGAAGAGGGGACCAATCTGACTCCCTGAACCCGAGGCCGTGCAGAGGCAACGGATTTGGGGAGTCCCTTCTTCCTCAGCACAACCGACCAGGAAGGCTTAGAATCGAAATCCACTGAGCGAGGCGAGAGGAGCGGATCCACAACAACCACCTCAGATGAGGAGCCATCACGCAGCGAGGGAGCCGACAATGAAGAAGAGACATGAGCGATCAAAGGACCAGTAGTGTCATTTGATGAGAGATGGGCAGGAACCGACGACACATCGACAACAAAAGGTTTCGTAGAAAGGCTGGCCAGTAGAGGAGCCAGGATAGGCTTCAACACTAAGGGGAAAGACAAGGGAGGGTCGCCCTTCTCAGAGGAATCATTTGAAGAGGGAGAGTCAACTATAAGATGGTCCGAGAGAGCATTCTTCCACCAAGTAGCAGTACCCTTGCGACAAGCAAGAGGGCAGCCGGAGCCCAGGTGACCAACAGAGAAATAACGCCTACATTGAAAGGGGAGCCCCTCAGTCCAGAAGATGCTTCAAAGGTTTGTCCTCCACCATCAAAACCACATCACCATGGAGAGGTTTGGAGATGTCCAAATCGATTAAAATACGAGCCACCATAGTATGCCCAAGATCCCGAGTCATAGAATCCACCTTCAAAAAGTTGTCAATGGCGTTGCCAATAGCTTTAAAGCAAGAATCCTCCCAAAAATGGAGTGGGAGATTCGACAGACAAACCCAAACAGGTTTGATGTTCAGAGGCTCCGTAAGAGGATTGAAAGAGAGACCAAGGCCGAATGAATAGTAAATGAACACTCCACATCTACACCCTGTCCAACACTCGTCACGATCCTCTGAGGAAGAAATAGTTACAAAGAAAAAACCTCTAGCACTGGGATAGAGCTCAATCTGTCCCGAAACAATAGGCTTCCAAGAACCAGAAACCCATTCATGGAGATCAGGAAGGGAGGGCCACAAGCTGTTAAACCTGCAGACCACACTCTGCTGCACATAATACTCCTCATTCTTAGCAACCTCGGGCCCATAGACCACAACAGGGGAGGCCCTGGCACAAGGCAAAGGACGAACCCTAGCCGAAGTAGGGGGAAGCTGGGTATGAGCAACATCAGAAAATGATTTACGTTTGTAGGTAGCAGCAATAGGGGGAGGGCCCCCATCCACAACCCGCACAACAAATAGGAGGAGGGGGAGGGCCCCTACCCACACAAGCCCACACCTCACAAACCATAGGATCAAACAAGGGAGACAAACCATCGTTGCCTAGAGGGAAATCCGCGCAAGGAACACCCAATAGAGGGCACCCAACAGAAAGGCACCTGCCCGCCAACATATCACACTCAACATCCTACAGAACCAACGCCACGACCAAGCCTTGCTCACCGACGCCGTTTGAAAGTGAAACAAGCCATTTTTTCCCGCCCGTAGCCATTCGTCTATGAGGAAATATGTTAAAGGAAGGGTATAGTAACATAAATCATGAAATTATGAGATACTTGATATTGAAAGGAGAGATATAGGTATTCACTTTGGCTTTTGTATCTATTCTTGCAAAGCACCTAAGGATAGTGGTCATTGGACACCAACAAAGCAAACTTGATTAACACATAAACAAAAGGAATTGACATTATCATTAGGATTCAATATGTTTACACAATAAAAAATCATGGTTTCTAAGTGGGACTTTGGAATACATTTGAAAAGTACATGTAAATAAGCATGATTTTAACGAATTTTTTTAGCAAGAAAAATCTATCAAGATTCACTCCTTGAGAAAATATGAGGATGGAAGCACAATAGTGACTTGCATTCAAATGGAAGGGATATCTTGGCAATAGTCAAATGGCAATTGTAGGGTTGGAATGGTAGAAACTATGACAAGGGTTGTCAAGGACCCACTTATAAAAGAGACTAGGCAATGTTGAGGCGCTAATGATTACAATTAGAAATTGGAAATTTAGTGATTTGGTGGGAGTCACTTGTGGCTAAAGATAGTAGTTGACCTATGAAATTTATAAATTACTTTGGCATTTTGGTGGGACTCACCTTGTGACTAATGACGGTCGTTGACCATATGGAAAATGGAAACTGGAAATTATTTTAGCAATTTGATAGGAGAAATCCCATGGCTAAAGACAATAGTTGATCTTGTGGTAACTAGACACTAGTTGTTAATGGTTGATTAGATAAAAGCCCTAGATAAAATGTATGTGATAGAATAGTTGGTCATCGTCACGGTAAATTGATAATGCTCAAATGTGGATGTGATAGTTGGTCATCATCATGGTCAAACGACAATGCTTAAATGGATAACTAATCTTTGTTGTGATCAAAGGGCAATTCACAAATGGATGGAGTGAATGTGAGTGATGTAGGATATTTGCTCGCCCCCCTCCACCCCCATTAAATTGATTGAGCTAAGTGAATAGATCTAGTCAACACAAGGTCAAATGATTATGGGTAAAGATACCAAGACTGAGGATGATGGAACACACCAAGATCTTTCCTCTAGGAGAAGCACGAGGGAAGCAAGTGTTGTATGTCACCAAATGATGACATGAAATATCAATACAAAAGGGGAACACCATGGCTATGCCCTTAAGATGGTTGAATGATGTGATGATAGAGGTGAGCGACCACCAAGAAAACTAATAATGGATCAAAAGGGTATGGCAATGGTAAGTATGGAAAAGAGGAACATGAAGGTCATGCCCCAAGCGTGTGATCAATCATGAGGAATTGCTAGGACATTGACAAATAGGTAAGTGAAAAAGCATGTAAAGGGGGACATGGACGTCATGCCCCCAAGGGTGGTCCAAGTGATGGACTACTAGGAGATCTCAAAAGATAAACAATGTTGATGTTGAAAAGGGAAGCACTATGATCATGCCTCCAATGATGATCAACATAAGCTAAGCTCCAACATAAGTAATAGGTGATGAGATAAGGAGCACAAAGGAGACCAACACTGTGATGTATGAACTCAAATGATTGACAAGAGGAACCCAAAAACAAATGTTGTTGGGGTACTAAATTCCCACAAAGGAAATCCAAAAGGCACTTAGGAGCTCAATCAAGAAAATGGGTCAATGTAAACATAGGCTACGAAATAAAGAACACATACATGAAACCTCATCTAGCTATGTGGTTGGAGTTAGCCCCCATAGTAGTGTATAATAGTGAGTAAATGTGCATCATCATTCTCCAACTCAGTAGTTTCAAACAAGTGACAACGTGAAAAAGACAAGATGGTAAAAGGAAATTCACAATGACAAAATCAACAAAGACAACAAAGATAAAAACTCAATCAAAGACAAAATGTGACAATGGTCAAAGCTTTCTTCCAATGCACTTAGGATCAAGTACTTGGATTAGTAGATTTTAAAAGAGACTTTTTAGTTTTATGCACCATGTCAATCATGAATTTTTCTTGGGGTATCTTCATTACATAATCTCTCCGTAGATAGAGTGAAGGGTAATGTAATTTGGAAATGATATGGGAATGATATTGGTATGAATCAAAACGATTGGTTGCCATGAATTGCTTCAAGATGGGATCATTATTGACTTTAGACTTTGAGGGAAATGCAAGAATGGTCCTATTGTATGAGGGTTAGGATATGTATATGTGGATGGATATGTTTAGGTGAATGTGCACTTTTAGGGCATGGGTTCCAATAAAATATGCAAAGCAAGCATCCTAGCTTAGGGGCTAATCATAAAATGACTCATAATGAAGTACTGATGGAGATAAGGAATGGGTTGCAAAAGGGATAAATGGGAGACCTTAAGCTTGGTAGAGTGATTTTTCTTGGAATTATAATGCCTTCAAGTTGCTTTGATAAATCTCTTAAGTACATCTTTTAGCTTGCATGCTTTATAATTTTGATTTGTTTTTCCTTTTAGATGTCACCCTCATGACCTAACTCTATGCAACAAGTAAGATGTAAGGACTCAAATGGTTAATGGATGATGCTAATGTGGAGGGCTCAAATGTCCAAAGTTCATATGATTGTAGCTTAAAAAATCAACATGACACGTTATGATGTGGAATGGGCAAATATGCTTAGGTATGCATGTGTCATGTGGAATTAATGGTGAATGGAAAATTGTGGAATTAAGTAAGCATATGTTTAAGGATAGATTGGGCAAATTCTTGATCATTCTTGGTGCACAACCAAAGGTGTCTTTAGTGGAATCAATTGCTCTTAGTTTTGGATCTTTAGTGGATTTGGAGGAAAACAATGATGGATGGATACACACACGAAAAAAAGGACAAAATCAACCAAGGCAAGCAGGTGGAAGATAATGAATTTTTCAAATGGTGCTCTCGTTCTCACTTTGGTCACCCATTTCTAGTGCTTCAAAAAATCAACATGCACTTGTTTCAACAATCGCCCATGGAGTTCCTCTATCATTGGGTGGTTATGAGTCTGTTGTGCATGACGTTTTGCATCGCCTATCTCTATCTTTGACAAGTGCTTTTGTTCTCGACCTTGCTTTTGACCATGGCATTGGTATTTGGTTCCTTGTGGGGCTAGTTCACCATCTGCTACAATTGACGGTGGTGTTGGTGGCATCCCTCCTTTGGTGCCTACTATTCCTTTTACGGTTGGTGGCTGAAGCTTCGCAAAGGTTGCTAGTTCTGATGTTGCTTGCTTGTAGGCGAGAAAATTCATCCCATCCCTTGTGCCAAATCCTCCTCGTTGGTTGTTTGTGGCTAGGATGTGGTGGAAAATGAGGACTTCTATCAATGTAGGGGTCTAGTGTGCAGATCCTACAACCTTTGGCCTTCTTTGTCTAACCTTCACAAATGGGGCTGTATTTTTGGAGGCCTCTTGTGGTGGGTAAGATTGAGCTCTTCCCTTGTGCTAAAGGTTTCTTCATTGCTACTTTTGCCTCTTTAGAGGAGAGATTTGGTGTTGGGCAGGTTGTGATCTTAGGGAGAGCACTCTCTCTCCATAAAGCCTTGGTCAACTTCCTTTAACCCTCTAATTAAATGTCTAAATGTGTGTTTGATGTAGGTTAGACTTTCAAATCTTCCCCTCCACTTTTGGGAGGTTTCATGTTATGAGGCCATAGGAAACTCTATTGGTCACTTCTTGAAGGTTGATGATTCCACTTTGTACATGGGGCACTATGCTTTTGCTCACATTCTGGTGGATATTGACATCTCCAAGCCTCTTCGTGAAGATGTGGTTTTTATGTTATGGGAAAGGCCTTGGACTCAACCTCTTGATTATGAGGGACTTCCCTTCATATGTAGATGATGCTTGTCCATTGGTCACTTGGCTACAAATTGGTCTCTCTTGACACAAGGTCATTGCTACTTGGTGGAAGAATGCTAATGAAGATCACTTGACTATTCACTCACATCCTACTTTGCCTTTGGCATCATATCAACATTATATTCCTTATGTGGTGGAAGGTCACCTTTCACCTCACTGCTTTAGTGCTCTTTCTTCACACATTGATGGGCTCTCAATAGGGGAACAACCCCCCCCTCGCCCTCACTTCCCCTTTAGAGAATTTAGAAGAAAATATCTCTTGGATTGTTGTTAGGAAGAAGAAAGGTCTTCCTAAATCTTTACCCCCTAACTCATGCTTGTGGGTTGGGTGAGAGGCCAATTTGTACAAGGCCTAGTATTGCCTAAGAGGAATCCCGAGGGTCCCAACTCTATGCTTTGTTTGTAGTTGTTTTAGGCAGCTTGGTTGCAATTGTTCATCACTTTTTTGGTTGTGTTGTTTTTCTATTGTTTTTGGCCTGCTTGAGCTTGTCTCACATTTGCTCCACTAAATTATAATGAAACATTTGCTCCACTAGCTAAAATGTCAACTATTAAATTAGTTTTTGCTTTAGCTTCTCATATGCATTGGCCCATTCATCAAATGGATGTTAAAAGTGCATTCTTAAATGGTGATTTACACGAAGAAACTGATGTCTCAAGCTTTGGGTTTTATTCAAAAAGGTAATGAACACCTTGTTTGCAAATTAAAGAAATCAATTTATGGTTTAAAACAATCTTCTAAAGAATGGTTTTCTAAAATTAATGCTTTCTTTACATCTCAAGGTTATATTAGAAGTAAAAATGATCCAAATTTATATATTAAACATAGTAAAAATGATATTGTGATCATTATTTAATATGTTGATGATTTGATTATCACTTATAGTTCGAACAAGTTGATTTGTGATACTAAGTCTAAACTCGATTATCAATTTCAAATGACTGATTTAGGCTTGTTACATTTTTTTGGGTATGCAAATTTGGCAAACACTTAAAGGTATTTTCCTTTCTCAACATAAATATGCCTGAGATCTATTAGATAAATTTAAAATGAATGATGGAAATTGTATTTCTACTCCTTGTGAATTAGGATCTAAATTATTTGTTAATATGTAAACTCCATTTGTTGATTCTACTTTATATAGGCAATTAGTTGGAATTTTAAATTACTTAACTCTTATTAGAATTGATATCTCCTATAGTGTTGGTTTAGTTTCTAGATGCATGTCTAGACCACAACAAACTCATTTCAAAGTTGAAAAAGGAATTTTAAGATATGTTAAAGGTACTCTTAATGTTGGTCTCTTTTATGATGCAAATTTTGAATTTTCTTTAAATGGTCATACCAATTCAGATTTAGGAGGTCATCCCAATGATGGGAGATCCACTTGTAGTTATTGTTTCTTTGCTGGATCAAGTGCAATCTCATGGAATAGTAAGAAGCAACAATCTACTTCTCTTTGCTCTATAGAAGTAGAATATAAAGGTTGTACAAATGCATCCAAAGAAGCACTATGGTTGAGAAGACTACTTGAAGACTTGGGTCTACCTCAAAAGGATCCTACACCTTTATATTGTGACAATCAAAGTTCCATTGCTTTGGCAAAGAATCCAATATTTCATGCAAGGATCGAGCATTTGCTCTCCAACATCACTTCATTAGAGAGCAAATTGAAGACAAACAAATTTCTCTTTTGTATTGTAAAGGTGAAGATCAAGTTGCAGATATTCTCACCAAACCACTTTGTAAAGAAAAATTTCTCCATCATTGTAAAAATCTAGGATTACAACCCATTGAAGGGTTTGATGTAAACTTCCCAAGTAAATCTTAAGGGGGGTGTTAGAAATTAATCTTTACTTAGGTGAAGATTATTAATTATTTGTATTATTAGCCGATAGGCTATATATATATTGTGAATGCACTTTGAGGGAAAACCTATCTCATGCTTGAAACAACTTTTAACTCACCATCAAACAACTTTTAACTCATCATCAAACAACTTTTAATTTGCCGTGAAACAGATTCCAACTTGCCATTAAAAGGTTTACACTCTGCAACAACTTTCATTCGGAAAGTTCCCACATTCGTTGCCTCGCGCCTAAAACCAATTCACTCTATATTTTTGTTGTGAAGGTTGCAAAAATATTGTCTTGAGCTCGACAATCAGGCAGTACCCTATGCACATACATTTAATGGCAGTCAGAGAATTAATTTCCTTGCGTCAGAACATTTAGTGGATTGCATCATATCCAACAAATAAATAAAAAGGGGTTGCATTTAATATTTTTGTTTAAATGGCTACAAAAAATTAGAATTGCAAATCTCCGAATCAAATCGGATTTCAGCCCTAAGTCCCAGATATTTGTAGGTTGTGAATAGATTGAAGCAGCAACAGTAGGTAGATAGGTTTTGGTTTGTCTCATTTGATTTTTTTTTTGCAGTGGTAGGGTTTCATAAAATTTTCATGCGAACTCTGCCAATTTTCTCTCATCGACATCATTGATAGTATGACACACTTTGCGTAGAATCTTGATTTTTATGGTTGGAATCTGTACATAGCCTAACCATTTTTTTTACTATGTTCTATTTCATTCTAAAACAATTCTATTGTTATCAGCTCAAATCCTTTGG